>JAYMTN010002924.1:0-10462 GCA_036897425.1 Erodium trifolium
AGCTGGTGATAAGTCCGGAGATGTTGGGGGAGATCCTGTCGGAGGCTGATCGGACCCAGGATTTGGTCGACAGTCTGAGGACGGTGGCTAAGTGCGGCAGCGCCGGAAGGCGCGGTGTTTCTCCTCTGGGTTTGGGGTTTTCCGATCAGTGGAGCTTCTGTAGTAGCAGTAGAAACAACGGCGATTTTGCTGCTTGATCAAGAGAACAAGCCTTCTCATCTCAAATAATTTAATTTATTTGAATTGATCAATGTTTTGTTGTTCCATTAATCTCAGTCACTCGTTCTAGACAAAAACATTACTTGATATCGGAGATTAGTGACCTACAATCTGTTTGTAATCTCCGGTTTATATGCAGGTATTCAATTCTGTTGTTGATCATATCCACTATATAGTCTTGCAAATATTCAGTCATGTTATAGTGTGATTTAGTTCGACCTACAGTTCCCTGATTACCTCCATTATATAGTCTCAGGTTCATATGCAAATGTTTACTCTTGCTATTATAATGGAATTTGGTTCGACCTATAATTCATTGATCACCCCCACCATGTAGTGTTCGGTTCACATACAGATGTTCAGTTCTATTATAGCGGAATTTAGTTCGACCTACAGTCCGTTGATCACCCCCACCAGGTAGTCTCCGATGTTCAGTCATGCGTCATAACGCACGTGTAGACACCTAGTCCTACATGGTGTGGGGGAATACAACCCACATAGGTACCACCCAATCAACAAAGACATTTTAGTTGCAAAAAGCAGCCCCAACCTTTCAAGAAATTTGAGATTATCATATTCATCCACTGATCCTAATCTAAACAGAACATGCTCTGGTACAAATAAAACAGAGATCCATTCTAGTTTCCTAGACAAGACAGATTAAAAAGAGAAGATAGAGACTAAACATATGTGAGTACAATTCCTTGTTCTCTCCTGACAGTGAATCAGCTAATGAAGTTGAGCCCTTGGCCACCATCTCCACCGGAGCTCTTGCCGGCGCCGCCACTACTGCAACCACGAGGTGACGAACTAGCAATCCCCAGACACAGTGCCTCGGCCAAGGGTCCTCCCGGCGGCGAGTTCATCCACGAAACAGGACTCATCCAACTGGGCTTCAAGTCCCCAGAGCTCTCTTCATTGCAATCTCCACCAGATGTCGATAGTGTGAGACACGAAAATGGCAACTTTTGGTTCGAAGAAACAGAGGACTTGTGGTGGTTCTGGTTCATATCTCCATCTCTCTCCGCAGATGACCACGCATCAATGAACAGTCTCGTATGTTGCTGATCATGGTCATGTCCAATGCCAAGGCCAAAATCGTGTTGCTGCACAGGGATGGTTTCTCCATTAATGAACCAGTCCAAGCACCTTCACGGGTCAAACAGACCAACCACATTAAATCACATCACACATGTTAATGTTTAAGATAAGAACGAGAATAAACCTAGAATAAAATAATATACTTTGTCTTGTTCCAGACAAGCACACAAACCCAAATCTCAAACCCAAACCCAAACCCACCTGGATTGATCAGAAGAATTTGGTAAAGAGCATAGCTGGTCTTCACTTTCTCTCCGGCTCTGGTTCACGAGAACAGAGCATGGCTTCTGATAAGGCTTGCTTGTCTTCACTTCCACTGGCTTTCTTGAACGGGTGTTGCGGCTTTTGTGGGTGTGCCGCTCACAGTACCTCTGCTCCGGCGCAGCGTCTCTGTTGCACCGCCACTTCTTCCCGTCGGTCCGGCGGCACCGCCACGGCTCCGGGTCCTTGTTGCTCCAGAAACCCAGTTCCACAGAACCTCTCCCCACTAAAATTTAACTTACACGAGATCAGATTCGACACAATGAAGCTAAATTTAAGACACAAAGAGGGCTAATTCTAATTACCTTTCCCAGAAATTGATTTCGGAGTATTAGGTTTGGTGAAGGGTACGAGGAGCTCAGGAGGGACAGGAACAGAGGCCACCATGTACTTGTAAATCGCGCTCTGTCGGTAAAGCTCTTCTCGCTGAGCTACAGTGAACGCATATCCAGAGCTCTCACCTGCCATGTCAACCAAACAGGACTGAGCTTGGGACCAGATATGGTCGAAGAAGCATAAAGGAACAAACTTTACCTCCGCCAGAGACATTGAAGGGAAAAGGGCTTGATGGGTCCAGTCGAGACCTTGGCACCGCCATTGCGCCGCCGCCGACAGCATAGTTGATTGAGTTCCAGGGACCACCAAAACCAGCAGCAGCACCGCCATAGCCACCGGTTTCATCAGGGCGGTGGTTCATTCTCAGACCCAAACCAAAATCACACTCTCTCTTCTCCAAAGCTAAGAAAAACCCACCTCTCGTGCCCATGACGGCACGTAAATCAAAAAGAAAACAACTTTCTCATCAAACAAACAGAAACCCAATCTCCAACCCAAAACCCAGAACTAGAAAATCGAATCGGAACCCAAATAGACGATAGATTTGGCTTCTGCGTGACTTCAGGAGAGCATGTTGTGCAAAAAAACTCAAACTTGCTCTGCTTTTGTGCATAAATGGTGGTGCAGCTGTGCCGCCATTTCTAGCTATCGCTTGACCCTTCGCTTTGCTTCCCAAGCTCCCAACATTCGCACCATATAACGACAACATCGCACTAACGATCATCTAACTCCGTTAACCCAAACCCCACCGCTCACGACAACGTTGGAAGTCTGTGCCTCACTGGCCATTGCTTTTCCGGGCAAAATCGTAATTTCACGAGGGTAAAATGGTAAATCCGGACCAATGGCCGTACTTGTCTCAGACCGCGTGGACGTGGAGCACGCCGTTACTATATCAAGCATCGAGAGACGTGTTAACGAGGGCCCACATGGGTTTCGTGTGGGCTTTGTGGGGGGACCGAGCTGGCACTAGACGACGACGTGTTAACCAATTCCCGATGGGCTCCTGATGGGCTTGGCCCACAGTTTTAGCCCCATTTGGTAAATGCCAGCGGTTGGGTTTAAAAGTAGGTTATTGAGAAAAGAGGTATTGAAAATAATTGGGAGTATGATGATGGTGATGGGTTGACAAATGATTGTGGCTAAACCAGGCCACAGCCCAAACTTATATACTGGTAAGAGCATCTGTAATCGTCGACATGAAGGTTGAAAGGGGCTGGTGTTTCGTAAGGGCCGACGAGATTGGGCAGAACGAGGGAGATTCCAAAATATTGGTCACGTTCGGGATAAAATTTAAGACATTTTTCAATTGATAAAAACATGTAAATAATCCGTGATCAATTCACACGATATGCGAATCATACGTGAATAATTTATATATGCACATAAACGACATAGAAACAAAACATAGAATATCTTCTTTGACAATTCTAAATTTTGAATAATTTCTTTTTGTTTGTGACCATTACTACAGAATGAGTTTTTATATGTAACTTTTTCATTTGTGTGAGAGTTGGTGCCATAATGGAGCAATGAAGCTGGTACTGTGGGGAATTGAATTGCCTATCCTCCTGTCAGGCTACTTGGTTTTGTTTTGTCTCTTTCTCACAGTAAAAACAAAAACAAAACAATTGCATGAAATATCTCTTTTGAATTATTTATGTCTAATCATATTTTATCTGATTAATTAAACATGGATTTTGAGTGTTAATGGATTCATGTGTTTTGGAAGTGTGATTCTTTTTATATATATTTTTGTTAATTTTTTCTATGGTTGGATAAGCAAAAGATGGAGTGCTAAGATAAGCATGAGTGATATTGTGGGAGCCATGGCAAGGTGTAAAGGGCACCAAAGCTCTATTCTCAATTCTCATAGGTAGTGATTGTGTTAGGAATGATTACAGGTTCAAGGAACCTCATCATGTCACATTATTTGTGCTTTAAACACTAATTATTGAGAAATACTCCAAAGCTACTTCCCTTAGGAGAGTAATGCTCAATCAACAGGTAGATAACAGGAGGGCTGTTTAGAAAGTGCATCAAATCGGAAAGCCATTGGAATCGACTGGGGTCGATATAGGTGATGTCAGATTCCATGGATATCAACGATGGTGCGGGATCTGAAAGTTTGGTTACTGAGCTTAAAATATATCGGGTAATCGAAAAAACGAAGAAAAAAAAAATAGATCATGTTGTAAACTTTACACGTGATGCGTTATGGAACGTTCATATGTGGAGATGAATGACAGCCATGATGACTAATGTGATTAGTTGCCCCGCCTTCATCGGTGGTCATAGAGGAACCCAAGTTTCTCTTACCCTAACCTTACATCACACACCATACCTATTTGTTCTCTTTCCCACGTCACTCATTTTCTCCAAGTCGTTGGTGTCCGACTTCCGTCTATGGCAAGCGACCATTGGCCTCCGTCCATGACAACCATCCTCGGCGTCACGTTTTCAGCATTTCAGATTTCTCTAAGCTTTTTTGTCAAAACCAGCGACCGAACAACAATTTATCGAGCAAAAATTGACACCTCTAGGAAACTTCGATGTTGGACTCAGCGTTCAGGATCTCGTAAACAATGGAGCCGGTCCCATAGGTAAAAAACCGTCGGTATCGATTATCCGACCGTGATTACCCCCCTACGGGATACATGATAGCAATAAGGTTGATATGTGAAATTTTTAAAAGCTTGGAGATACATTTAAATTACAAGACTTGTTATTATAGCAATATTCTCCTTCCCATGATCCCATCACAAAATTCTACAATCACAAAACTTAAGCAAGCATATGCTTCTGCGATCTAAAAACTAATACACAATTTATGGTTGCCAATCAATATAAAAAACAAGATTAACGAAGAAACAGAGGATTTGCAGTATATGGTTAACTAGCTAATAATAAGATTATTGGAGTAATTAATAGAGCTCTTCTGTTTCATCAGAATCCTCAGCTGAGCCTTCTGGCACTCCACCTTGCTCCCCCAATTCCTGCTCTTCGACCCAATCGCTCGGACCACCTTCGGAAACTCCACAAACCCTCTGATCCCTCTCTTTATGTGTGGATTCTCAGCTTCCGGCGACGCTCTCCGGTGACTCGCCGGCCAGATATTGCCGTTACACGGCGGTCTCAGAGCTGACGCCGCCTCAGTTCGCGGCGGATCATCTCCTCGGCTGCTCTGATTCGACGAAGAGGGAGATGGAGAAGACTCTGTTTTGGTCCTTCTAGAAACTTCCAATTCTGTTATTTTTTCTTCTAGAACAAACTGGGCGCCAGCGAGATTCTCCTGGACTCGCCCCTCCCCCAAGACCTCAGCCACTCTCATCATCTTCCTCTCCTCCTCCATCTCCCTCCTCCGCCGATCAATCTCCGCCTTGCCGGCGGCGATTTCCCCGGCCAGTTCTCCGCACACCCTCTCCGCCTCCTCCCTCCTCTTCCTCTCCTCCGCCGCTTCCTTCGCCAGCCTCTTGTTCATCGACTCCACCTTCTTCCTCTCCCCGCGCTCCTCCCGGAGCTCTGCTTTCAATTCAACGATCCGAGCTCGGGCCGAATCGAGCTCTGACTCCATGACGGGCCTGAAGAAGGTCAGATCCCGGAAAGAAGATGCGATCTTCCGAGCCGAGAGAGGTAGGCGAAGACGACGAAGATGGTTCTCGTGTCTCTGCCGTTGAGGCTGAGGATGATAAAATGGGTTCTCGTACAGCTTCCAGGTAAGACAGCCATTGGAGGCGCTGAAGGGTTCTTTACTAAAAGATTCATTTCTGGAGATTTGATTGCTATTCTTCATCATCGTTGTCATTATCAGCACCTCTTTCTCCTTCTTATGCTTCTCTGATATGAATTTTTCAATTTTGTGTGCCAGAAAAGCAATTCTGGTAGGACCAGCTATCTTGAAAGCTTTGGGTTGAGGATTTAGATTGAGTAATAGTGAAAAAGAAGAAAGATCACATGAAACTCACCGATCCATTTCGGTACTATTTGGTTTTACAGTGCTTGCTTTAAACTCCACCTTTCTTCGCTTCTCATGAACCGCACGCAACCGGCCATTCTTCTAACTCATTAATAAAACAACAGAGCTGCTACAAGATTGCTCAACTGATTCAAACTAACACTGTCCTTATAAAAAGTCCATTGGTTGATGATGAATTGGTCACATTCCTTGATTGTTTATACTTGATTTTTGTTTCTGTTTTCTTCACTCTATTTGGATAATAAATGACAAGAATACCCATGTACCAATAAATCATGTCCAGACTATTTTCTTGGGTTAATCATCTTTTGCCCCCCTTTTGAGTTGGTAATTCACCTTCAGTACCTATAATTTGTAACGTTCAATAAAAATCCTTCCGTTGTCTGTTAGTTTTTTCGTATGAAACAATTGTTTTACACCTCACTATTCAAACAAACAACAATTTTACCATTAAAATTAAAATCAAACTGTTCTTTGTTCTTTATTCTTAATCTATTTCCTTAAATGTTTCTTTATTTTCTTAATTAAAATCATGATTTATTTAAAAGACAAAAAAAATGAAGAACATTTGTCAATTTCTTCTTTCATACATATGGATGAGTATGAAGATTTTTAACAACAAAAGAAACATAAATTAAATTATATCTACATATAGTTCATATAATGGTCTCAAACAGTACAATACAATGTATACCCATGAAAGTGATATTACTTACAGACCTGAGATAGAGTACTCTCCAAGCACAATGTAATCTCTCTTACTACAAAATACAAATGGCAAGATACAGAAGTTCCCCATATTGACCTAATCCGTAATTTTACTTTGTCTGCACACTATAGCAGGATGTGTTTGGTTTTCCATGAAGCATGATTAGTTGCTTCATCAACTGTGCACCACAGACAAAGGAAAAACTCAACTGTTGAGACTTCAGCATAATCGGTATGGACAATTTAGGACTTGATGTAATTGAAATGCATAAAATGCACACACCTGTATGTATCTAATACAAAAGCTCAAACCGATGAACGAGTTTGTCTCAAGCTTTTAATTTTGGACAGATACTTGAGCTAGGATTTGCAATGGAGCCTGCAGCTATCACTGTGATCAGCTAACAAACAATTTTGATCATAAGAAAGTTCAAAGTAATCGAGAAGCTTACAAATCTCTGCAAAACAAGGCTGTTTAGACGCCAAATCCTCTTCAAACGAAGGTGGAGCCTGGCCATAGACCATTTCACAACTCATGTCTTCAAAATCTGAGATTAAAAGGGAAAAGTTTTGGCAAAAGTTGCTCTACATAATCGATTATATTCAGGTGCACGAGGGAAGTTTGGGGACGTACTCGGGATCATGGTCAATGGAAGCCCAAATTCATTGGTGAAGAAATCTTGAGTAGGGATTTTGCACATATTTACACACATCCCTACACACCCACTGTTCTCCAAGTATCTATACACAGATTTTCCAAGAAAATTAGAAGCTGGGTTGGGTTTTTTGAGTCTTAGCATGTTAAGATACAAATCAGTGATATTGTAAGTTGATGAGACTTAGAATCAACCTGCACTTCTTTATATGGACTCCACTCTTCTGTTTCACTCCATTGATCTCTACTTCAACTACCTAGTCAATTCAATTGCAATCAATTACCACCTCAAAAGGACACAACAACACCAAATAATAACCAAGGGACTAGTTGAGGTATAGGGAAGCTTTGGCACACTTACTTCCGAAGGGCCGACTAACCAGTGGAAGAAAGGCACAGTCAATGCAGCATTGAACTCTGCAGCCCATTTTGTTGGTGGAAACAATTTCCTAAACTGCATAACCAAAGAACAATGCAATTTAGCAATACCCATTGAAGCTATAGCTTTGCTGTTTGAATTAAGAATAATTGCAAAAACTTATTGTGGACTATGTGTGTCTCGCAAATACTATTGGTGAACTATGATTTTTTGTAAAAGAAATCATCCTACTATTTTATGCAAATCATACCTAAGGGTCCCAAATTGCAAAACACGTATACAGTAAAGGGTCAAACTGTTTTTTTTCCAAAAAAAGTCATGTGTCTGTCACGTGTCTAATTTCCGTTAAAGTTCACCGATTTGCCGACGGAAAATAATTGTGGGGTGTTTTTTGCAAAATAAAATAACAATTCACCAATAGTATTTGCAAGACGAGCATAGTAAACTGCAAAGGTTTTGCAATTTTCCCTCTGAATTAGAATCAATCATTCAGCACAATCTCACAATATAGAAACCCACAAAATCAACAACCCAGTAGCAAAAATCATAGACATATGCAACTTCTTCTATCATTCAGGCATTTAATCAAACACTTGGAAGGCATTGAGTGTGGTTGGTGAAGAAATCACCTGTTCAGGCGCACCTGGAGGGAGCATCGACAAGAGAACCTCCCGAACCACCTTCTGCTGCTGCAAGCGAGACCTCCCCTGCATCACTCTCTTAGACACGTCCACGAAGCTCTCGTAGTCGTAATCGAACCAACCCTTCTCCTTACCACCGCTCGGCACCTTCTCCGCCGCCGCGAATCTCTCCATCTTGCGGGCGAATAGCGTCATGAACGCTCTCTCGAAGAACCCATCATTGTACTTGGTTTTCTGGCCGAACGGCGCCGGCTCGCCGGAGGGCTCGGCAATGCCGCAGCGGACGACGCTCCTGGTGCTCCTTTTGGGCACTGACGGGATGTGGAGCGGTGGGATCAGGCCTAGAACCACCATCAATTTTGTGCTCGGGAATTGAAGCAATGTTTCGGCTAGAGATTCATACGCCAGGAGTTCATGTATATTGTGTGTGATTTCTCGTAGCTTCTGGTTTTGGTGGAAGAAATGTGATGGGAACTGGGTGAGTCTGGTTTGGTCCATTTGGATCATTCATGGCCTTACAAAAACGTTTGAGGAAGAAGATTATTTTCTCTTATTTTCCTTTTATTTTCTATTTAATTAAATGTAGGGTCTGTGACCGCAATGACAGTTATATCCTCGTGCTTGCCGGGCCTCTTGGACATTGTTTGGGGGTATACTTGGAATTGGCGATATTTCTGGTATGAAGGCGTGTGGATGGGCCCACTTATTATTTCTGAGGTGGATTCGGCCAAGCCATAACAATATGAAAGGTCATGCAAAATTGAAAGGTACTGGGCCAGGCCAATGTAAAACTATGGAGATCTACTTACTAGGCCTGGGCGGATATTAAATTCATACAGATCTATCTACTGGGCTTTCTTTGGATTTACAGAGCCCAGCGCGGTTATTGGGCAAATATATTCGAGTAAAAGGGGAAAATATGTTATAAATTTGGAAAGTATTTCATTTGAAACTTATGCTTATCATATAATATATTCTTAATTTTGTTCTTATTTTTTGATTTTTTTTTCTCACGTTCAACTTTTTTTTATCACATTCTCTCGATCTTTCCTCTTCGTCTGAGACTCTTTCAATACTTATAGTACCGTTTTATCATTGTTATCCATGTTTACAATTTCAAAATTTGAGGACGGTTTCGTTGATCCGCGTTAGAACGAAAAAGATCGGTGCGAACAATATCAGACACAAATTTATATGCTTTCCCGAGGGCCCGATGGTCGTCATGGCCTTGAGCTACAGGTGATTCTGGTATTGGTGCCTGAAACATCGTCGTCATCAGAAGATACTCGACTTACATAAATGGGGTTCGGGTCATGAATACAGCCATGCATGACTGAGTTGACCTGGTACGTATATACAGCTCAGCTCACGACCAGATCACCAGACCTGCCATGTCACTCTGCTACATTTACTTCACGTGCTTGCACGTGTTCCGTTTCTCGTTGAAACAGTAAGAGCCCAGATTAGAATTACTACCAAACATAACAGGAGAAGGTCAGGCATGGCCATTTACTTTTCACCCCTTTCACACTACTGTATTGTATTGTAGACTTGTAGTATGTTCACATCTGAGTGTTCATGATGTAATTTAATGTAACATTTTGTGCAAATTAATTTAAATTAACAATTTTACCCTTACATTTTTAAATTAATAAAATAAGAATAAACAAAAAGATAAAAAATGATACGTCGTTTCACCATTATTTTAAATAATCCCATATTACCCCAGTTTCTCCCTTGTATACCTCAGTGAATTTAGTCACCAAGTTTTGATTGTTTTTCATCCATAAGTAAAAATTTATCAAAACTCAATAAAAATATTGGCCCTCTAACTTTTTATATATTGTTATAAACTGTATATGAAAGTTTGTACAGAAATATCTGTGTATATCATGAACACAATTTGATCACGTATGAATTAATGAATGTTTAGAACTATCTTGTTCTACTGCACTATACATCTTTTTATTTTTTATTCAATATAACCGTGTTTTGGCTATATCTCTCCATTATCTCCCGATAACTTAGTTACAAAACCCTTAATCGACACCTGGCCTAATTTTAACGTTACGGAGTTTTAGAGCCAGGGTTTTGACTTTAGGACAAATATATCTGTTGATTATGATATGGTTTAATCAGGGTGGGGTGAAACGTTGACTTAGGTTAGCACTTAATAGCTGCAAGAT
>JAYMTN010002925.1:0-10462 GCA_036897425.1 Erodium trifolium
TCTAGCCCCTCATCATCACCCTGTTAGAAGTCGTCCATCGGGGAGGTCCCGATGGAAACCTCCGTGAGCTTTGCTTGGACCGCTTCTAGACTCGTTGGAAAGGAGTCCAAATGTGGTTGAGGGCCGGTTGTTGAGATGGTGGGGCGGGGTGGGGGTTTGGGTATTATCCCAAGATAGAAGCCTTTGCATGTTGCTTTAGACTGTCAGTTTTGCAAGGTGAAGTGATTGTGGTGACAGGGGTTACAATAGGTTGTGTGTTCGGGGTCGGGAGGGGCGATGGTTCAATGGAGAGTTTGTAACTCCGAGTGGGGGGGGGGTCGTTTGGATTGTCGGTTTTGGTTGGATTGAAGGGTTTGGAGTAGACATGGCTAGCCGTGTTGGAGAGGGGGAAGAGAAAGCTGAAGAGGAGGAAGAAGAAGCAGAGGATGGATGGAGTTTAGAGGAGCTCCGATGAAGTAAAAAGGTGCAAGTGAACATCGTCACTGTAGGTTTCGGGTAGAGAGAAACGTAAGTAAGACGTGTGAAAAAGCACACGAATGGGGCGGGGCTCAAGACTTGTATGAATTATAGTCTTTAGAGATTAATCATTTGTATAAGCATGGGTCTAATTGTATTAGTAAAGTGTTATGCCAATTTTAGTACGATTTTCAATGATAATTCATATTGTGGAAACATCTTAAACTCGAATTTGATTTACAAAAGGGCAAAATGGACAAAGTTGGCAAATCCCAAACGAATGAATTGGCTGTTCATATACACTGTAGTCTGTAATTAAGAGAGAGAGAGGGAAGGTTTGCTAAGGGAATGGAGTTGTTGATGGGTGCACTGCCCTTTGCGGCCATGATAACACTGGAGATTAGCGAGATCGGTTTGATAACGCTAAGTAAAGCTGCCATGACTTCTGGTTTGAACAGCTTGGTTTATTGTGTTTACTATAATGCCCTCGGCACCTTCATCCTTCTCCCTTTCTTCATCTTCCATAGACGCAGGTCTCGTCTCACCTCCTACTTCTTGTTTGTGACTTTTGCGGTATTAGCGATTAATACTCTCCTTTGTACTTGCAGGAGCCGAAGCAGAAGCAGAGGCCCTCCTCTCTCTATCTCTCTCCTTGCCAGATTCTTCCTCCTTGGCCTACTTGGGTAACTGCAAAATCAACTCACTAATTTGATCATGTCTTCAATTGATTGTGTTCATAGATAGATACCCATTTGTATATTAATCTTATCTGTGTCGCAGGATCTGCGGGGTTCAGATTTTTTCGAATTTGGGCATCAAATACAGCTCCCCCACCCTAGCTGCTGCTCTCGGAAACCTCATTCCTGGTTTCACATTCTTGCTTGCTGTCATTTTCAGGTTCTACCTTTCTCCATGTTGGATATTTTTTGTTTTTCTTATCTTTTTATTTTTGTGGCAACGTTTATATTAAGGATATTTGTAAAAAAAAAAATACTCTAAAGTTGTCTTCTTGTTGCACTTTGTATAAATTTGTTTTCAAATGTCGATTTTACCTCTAGATATTTAAAATTAAAAAATGATAATTAAAGAACAAAAAAATTATATCCCTTAAATTTTTAACTATTTCTACTGTGTAAAGAGAAAGAAAATTAAGGGATACGAAATTTGGATTTTTTTTTTTTACTTAATCATTTTTAAAATCTAAAGTGTAACGTCATTTCTTACAAATTGCAACAAAAAGATAAGTTCGTGGTACTTTTTTACAAGTATCAAAGAAGAGGGATATTAGTTGTAAAAGTGAATACCTCAAGTAGTTTTTTACAATTATCCCTTTATATTATTATACTAGAAAACATGGGTTCTGGGTCCCTGCCTGCATTATTATGCTGAGATTCCTGTCATGCAATCATTTTCGCAACCTCCTTATTTTGTTTACTTCGTCTTACTGAACAGATGAAAAAGTATTTACTTTCTTGTAAGTATTAGTTGATTCTTCTTACAAAATGATGTATGCTTATATTAAGTATCATTTCCTTTTTAAAGTTTTTTTTTTCCGTTTTGTTTTTCATGGAAGGCATTATTATGTCTGTTTCAATTTCTAGGATGGAGAAACTAACTCTGAGGAGCTCAACCAATGTAGCCAAAATTGTGGGGACGATAGTGTCAATATCAGGGGCATTCATTGTGACATTTTATAAGGGACCGCCAATTTTTGCGGTTCTGCCACCTCCTACCTCACCTCTTCAGCTTTCACTCCATGAAAAATCTAACTGGGTTCTCGGAGGTCTACTCCTTGCAATCACTTGTCTCTCATCTTCATCGTGGAATGTTGTTCAGGTGATACCAAAATTCACATGGGGTTATGGTCTTAAGTAGTGGTTTTGGTGCATTTGAAAACTAGCTGAGAGTCTTAATTTTGAGAGAAACTAATCTTGAAGCCTACTTCAGACAGTTATTGTTAAGGAGTACCCAGAAAAAATGACACTCATCTTCTACTCCTGCTTGTTTGGGACCATCCAATGTGCAGTCATCTCTCTCCTTGTAGAGAATGACTTGAGTGCTTGGACACTGCATTCCGACATTCAAATGATTGCAGTTCTCTATGCGGTATGATATTTGTGATAAACTCCATCCTTGATTTTGGATCCAAATGATTGCCTAATTTTGGATTCAATTCAGGCAATTTGTGGGACTGTGTTCCGCAACAGCATTTTCCCATGGTGTCTGGACAAGAAGGGGCCTGTTTTTGTAGCCCTTTTCAAGCCTCTGGGAACTGCCATTGCTGTTGTCATGGGAGTGATGTTTCTTGGTGAAACCCCGCATGTTGGCAGGTAAATCCTACTATATTTTTTTGGGACGGGTTTAACCTTGAATAAGCTGTAGTGGAGGCTGAGATTGACAAAATATCTCTTCCGGAAATCCCAGTTCTTGTTTTTCTCTAATTGTGCTTCTTCGAATTTGTGCTATGATAACATTCAAGATTGGGTATCACATTTTTGCAGTCTGATTGGAGCACTTGTTATCACACTTGGGTTTTATGCTGTGATGTGGGGGCAAGCCAAAGACAGCGACATTTTGGGTGGAAAGTCTGACAGCTTGGAATCATCAACCCAGAAGACCCCGCTCTTGCAAGCCACATGATGTGTGTGAGTGCGCAAGTGCATGTGTGTGTTTGCGAAAGAGATAGAGTTGTAAGCTTGTTTTGAAAAAGAAACCTTGGCTAGTGTTGTCTGGTTCAGGTTCTGTCATCAGAAGATGCATCGTTGTATAATTGTACTTCACATAACCACTGCAATGACATGAAATGAGGTTCAATCTAGTGACTTTGACACTTTCTTCAACCAGTCATGATTTGTCAACATTAGAAAGTATATAATTTGACATGAAGACTGAAAGAGAGCTCTAGAGAGAAATGGCTGGTAGATACTGCTACAAGGAAGTTGTGCCATTCACGGCCATGGTTGCTGTGGAATGCACCAACGTAGGGTTAAACACACTGTTCAAAGCAGCAACTTTGAAGGGGATGAACTACTATGTATTCATCTTCTACACTTATGTGATTAGCACTCTTGTTATTCTCCCTTTCCCCTTCATCTTTCTCAGGTATGAACTACTTGTCTTGTAGCTACCATAATATTCACTAGTTACGTCCACCTGAAACTAATTTCCATTTGCAGGAAATCTGTGCTCCCTCCATTAAAGGTCTCTATCCTCTGTAGAATCTTCCTCCTTGCAATGCTTGGGTATGCAATTGAATTCATTTGCATCTTTTTTATCTGGTATGACCCAAAGAAGTTATCGAGGAAATAACACAATAGAAGAATATCAATGAACGATTCTTGTATGTGCAGACTATCAGCTAAAATGATCGGATATAAAGGCATAGAATACAGTTCTCCCACACTAGCATCAGTCATCAGCAACCTCTCAGCTGCTTTTATCTTCATACTCGCCATCTTCTTCAGGTACTGTCTTTTATGCATTACAAATTTTCTGGCTAATCGTCAGCAGTTCGTTACTGTATTTTCTCTGGTTTGCATCTGGCCTTTATAGGATGGAAAAGCTAACTCTGAGAAGCTGGAGAACTCGAGCTAAGATTTTAGGCACCATAGTGTCAATATCAGGCGCATTGATAGCGGTGCTATGCAAGGGCCCAACAATTCTATCCACAACATCTCCAACTCTCACCCTATCATTTCATCAGTCTTTGAGTTCATCGCAGCAGACAAACTGGGTCATTGGTGGTCTCTTACTTGCCATCCAGTATCTTATGCTTTCCTTTTGGTACATCTTTCAGGTATTTTCCGTTGAAAAGGCACCCATCGAACCAACCACAACTTCCATTTTGCAAAGATTTCTGATGTGTCTACATGCTTTGACAGACACAAATTATGAAGATGTACCCAGTAGAGCTAATTGTAGTATTGATGTACAACTTGAGCGTGGCCATTATAGCAGCTCCAGTATGCTTGATATCTGAAAGACACCTGAGTTCGTGGATATTAAGATATGATATAGCAACAATCGCCATTATATACTCGGTAAGAATACAACTATGAAGTGCGCGTGTATATAGCACTGATAGCAGATGATGGACATATGTGACGTCAAAAGTTTAGTTGTGGAATAATATATATTTCTTTGTTTCAGGGAAGTTTTGGACCGTTGAGTATTGGAGTTCACTCATGGGGTTTGCGCCTGAAAGGGCCTGTCTATGTAGCAATTTTCAGGCCAGTATCAATTGTTATTGCAGCTGCTATGGGTGTCATGTTCCTTGGGGATTCTCTCACCATTGGCAGGTAATGCAACAAGTCTTTGAATTTTGATCTCACTCAGCCTTACCTTTTCCATATGTTGGCTGATTTTTTCTCACAATTCATTATGATATCTACTTGAACGTTGCAGTGCCGTGGGATCAATAATTTTATCAGTTGGGTTTTATGCTGTGATATGGGGAAAAGCAAGAGAAGATGATACGAGTGAGGAACATGAAGTTAAGAGCACAGGATCACCCAGCTCCAAGACCCCTTTGCTACAAAGCCAAAATGTAGATGTGAATATTTGCAAATGAATGGAAGCCATTACGGTGTCAAAAATCAAAATGAATCTCAAGCTTGTCGCGTAGCAGAAAGGCTCTCGTCGATAAATACCATGAGTCATAACTTATTATATTTGTTTTTTAATCAGAAAAAAAAAACAATGCATTAAAAAGTGGTGTGGGTTCTGTGAAGGAAACCACCAATCCAACAACAAAGGAACAAAAAGTCTGAAAGACCGAAAAAAGCAAGGAAACTAACGCTGTTCAGTAAGGGAGTGAAAAAGAAGACGGAGCTTGCCCTTCCGCCTACATTAGAATGATATTTGATTCTTCCTTAATTTGTCACCAATCATTCGTCAAATGTCCGAGTAAATGTACTTGGTATCAGAAAATGAATAATTCTTTCTCATGTATATATGTCAATTTACATCAGGGAAAAGAAATCAATGATGTGCCTCCAAATTTACGTGGATAACTCTCCTTGCCATTGGCCTTGATCACCTCCCACACTACAGAGGACAAATTCTCCTTCTGAATATGCCTTTTGTGTAATTGATTGATAATTCACTCTTCCCAATTGACACATTTTATATTAGGATTCAAGAAATTATATATATATATTTTTTGACAGTGAGTTGAGTTGTGAATGGGGGATGTATTCTGTAATGCCCTCGTGTCAGATATAATATACTATTATTGTTTCACGGGAATTTATTTCTTTTTGAGTTAGTTGAGTTTGTCTTTAAACAATAATGGTTGCGAGGTAGGACCCACAGATATTTATTTCAAATAGAGGATAAGCCAATGATGATTTTCATAGCTATTTTAATCTTAAACAAGATAGAGATTAAGTAAGTCATGGAGGTTCGAACTGATTATAAAAGAGAATAGGAACCATTTTCTAATAAAATATTACACGTTTATCTTATTTGCAGAACCAATGTGATAAGGCCTGTCTTGAGCTTCCAAACAAAAGATGAAAACAAGACCATATTTTTTCTCATATAAAAAATGAAAAGCTGAGTTTGTAGTGCTCAGCAAGAGATGGAGAGGAGGTACTGTTACAATGAAGTTTTGCCATTCATGGCTATGGTTACTGTAGACTGTGCCGGTGTTGGCCTCAAAACTCTATTCAAAGCGGCCAGCTCCAAAGGGATGAACTACTTTGTGTTCATCTTCTACTCCTACGCCTTCTCGACCCTTGTCCTCTTTCCTTTGATCTTCATCTTCCAAAGGTATGTTCTCTTTCGTTGTAACATAACATCTATATATGGGTTCAAAATCAAATCAATACTTGTGCTGATCAAACTGCTGTCTATTCGCAGGAAGAGTGCGCTGCCTCCGTTAAACTTGTCTATTCTCTGCAGAATCTTCCTCCTAGGAATGCTTGGGTACATCACATGACATGAATTGATTCTGCTTTTAACTCTTTTCGGTTGATTGTATTGTGTTGAAATGTGAAAGGGTGTGGATAAATTGTCCACTTGATATGCTCAATCCTATACGTGAGAAGAATGTTGAAGTATAAGTCTCACATAAAAAGTGTTTGGACAAATTGAACATTTGATAAGAATATCAGTGCCTCCACCCATCAATTCGAGCTTTTGGGTTGGATTGGGCTTTAACATGCACCCACTAATCAGTTCGAGCTTTTGAGTTGGATTGACCTTTAACATGGGGTTGGATTGAGCTTTAACATGTTAAAGCCCAATTCAACCAAGAAATTCGAATGGATGAGCGGAGACATCAAGATGTATGTGGAGGGGTCAATTTATCCACACTTTCGATTTGCGACTCACATTTCATCAAGGGATTAATTTATCCACACACTTTCGATGTGCGACTCACATTTCAACACTCGCTCTGATAGGTGGATGCACTAATATATTTATCAAATGTTCAATTTGTCCAAACACTTTCTATACTAACACATGAATATGATAAATTAATGATTGTTTGCGCGGGTGATCATGATCAGGTTATCATCTCAAATGATAGGGTATAAAGGCTTGGAATACAGCTCTCCCACACTTGCATCAGCCATCAGCAACCTCATGGCTGCTTTCACCTTCATACTTGCTGTTATCTTCAGGTTCTCTCTCTTTCTTTTATGCAAACCTTCACTTGTAGCAGCCATTACCAACTTTTCAATCAATTTACCTTGCACCTCTCCTTGTCCTTCCTCTGTGAAGAATGGAAAAAATAACTCTCACCAGTTGGACAACTTGTGCCAAAATCTTGGGCACCCTGGTCTCAATATCAGGGGCATTGATAATAGTTCTCTACAAGGGCCCAACAGTTTCTTCCACATCTTCTGACTGTTCCAAATGGGTCATGGGTGGTCTCTTACTTGTCACCCAGTATCTTCTTCTATCCTTCTGGAACATCTTTCAGGTATTTTCCTTTCTTTTTTTTATCAGCCAAAAAATTTATAAACCTCACTTTCAAATATTGAAAAGGGGATTAAAACATCATACTTTTAGCTGTAGAAGCTAAACAGACTCGAACACTAACATGATAGCTCAATCTCATGACAATCTCAACCAGGGGAAACAACAATGAAGCATATATTTTCTTTCCTGAACCAATCACACCTTTCAAAGATTTTTTGATACATGTAGTTGATTTACAATTACAGGCACATATCATGAAGATGTACCCAGCAGAGTTAAGTGTGTCCTTTTTCTACACCTTAACTGTAGCCATTTTATCTGCACCGATATGTTTTATGTCGGAGAGAAACCCGAGTTCTTGGAGATTAAGATCTGATATAACAACAGTCACTATTGTATTCGCGGTAAGAATCGAATTAAAACTTGCATTCAACATCATAAGTGATGTAAAAAATGTAGTGATGGAAGTAGAGTGAGTGTTTTGTTGCAGGGATTTTTCGGTCCAGCGTTTAGTACTGTAGTTCAGTCGTGGGGTGTACGGTTAAAAGGACCGGTGTACATAGCAAGTTTCTGCCCGTTGTCAATTGCTATTGCAGCCGCCATGAGTTTTGTGTTCCTTGGGGACGCTCTCACTATTGGCAGGTTGGAACTTGTTTTGTCACTCTTTGACTGATATCATATTAGTTGTTTTGTGTTTATAATTATGTGGTTAAACTTGCAGTGTTGTTGGTGGAATAACAATATCAGTTGGATTTTATGCTGTGCTATGGGGAAAAGCAAACGATGAGGAACATGAGTTTGGGGACATAGGATCCTCCTCATTCAGCTCCAAGACCACCCCTTTGCTGCAAAACCAAATATTACAAGTCAATATTTGCAAATGAGAGAGAATCTCAAGCTGCTTGCATTGTACTTTATTCAAAGCTCTCATCAGTGAAATGATAATATACATAGTAGTGCATATAATAACACGATTATATGTATGTTATTCTCTTTACTTTCATTGTTGCAACTATGATGTTTGATTGACTTCTGATGTGGATAGTTAGTTAGGATGATGATTTTGACTCAAGAGGGTTTTCCAGAGAGAGAGCCCCCCTTCTCTCTAGAAACCCTACCTCTTCTTCTTCTCCGAAATAGTCGTCGCCTTCGTCGCTTTCTCCCATCGGCGATCTCCTCCCGGGGAGGTCGCTGGCAAACCCTCTCCCCTCCTTTACCCCTTGCTCGCACCCTCCTTCCTTCTCGCCCTCTCCGCTTCTCTCTCTCTCTCTCCTCAGTGATCTCTCCTTCGACACTGGCTTCTTCCTCATCATATCTGGGTGTGTGAGGTTCTTCTCCTCCGTGCTGGTGGGGATCGACACAGATCTTGGTTAGATTCATCTGTTCGTGGTGAGATTCTTCTGATTCGAGCTTTGGGAGGTCAGGTACTTCCGTCTTTGGTTGCCTTGTGTTCAGCAGAGATGTTGTTCCCCCCTCAAGGGTCTTTTCTCGGTCCTGGCCGGATAAGGGTTACCGCTTCTGGTAATGGTGGACCGAGCGCGAGCAACTAAAGTTTGGATTGTACCTTTTCCTCACCTTAATCTTCGGCCGAGCCAGATCTAGTCGTGGGTCGATTTTCCTCATCCTTTTGGTGAGGATTCTCACGGATCTGGCTCGTAGTCGGGATTATGGTGGGGTTTCCTTCGGTGAAGTTGCGGTGGAGATTCGCTGCTCAGATTCGGAGTTCGTTTGCTAGTACCGATCGTGGGACACGTTTCCTTGCAGAGGATCGTTGCGGTGCTGTCTGATGCTGCCCCTATGGAGTTGGGTTTTTTTCCTCGCGTCAGCTCCGGCCTTAGATCTTCATATCGTTGGCTCCCGAGGTATGAATTCCCTCTTCTTCCCTTATAAAGGTGGTTTTTTTCTCTTTCCTCCCCTATCTTCAACTTCTACATTGGTTTCCTTTCTTCCTGACCAAGTTGTGGTTCGGGCTCGCCGGTAATCGGGGTTGGCCGCTGGCGAGTTCTTTGGGCAGTCATCCCTCGAAAGCCTTTGTTCTAGTCGTTTGAGTTTGTGGGGTCCGGTTGTACATCTTCCGGCTTTGCTCCGCCGTCCGCGGTCCTGGCCGCCGGCACCTGAAAGTTCACACTCCTTTTGTGGGGACTATGCTTCTTTTGAGCTTGGGATTGGGATTTACTCAGCGTGTTTGGGTTTAAGTTGGGGGTTTTTCGGGTTTTTGGATGGCTTCCTCTGGCTTTCTTTTCTTTTCAAAAGTGCTCAGTGGTGGTGAAATTCGGGTGCTCAGACCTGTTTTTGTTCATGCTCTTAATGGTGGTGAAATCTGGTAGTGAGACCTCTCTAATGTATTTTTCTGCTTGTGTCATCTTGTAGTTTGGTGTTGAATTCTTAGATTCTGTTCTATTGTTCTTGTAATTTGTTGGTTGTAACTTTTGTTTTGGTTTAGTCTATTGGTGTTGATCATCCCTGGGTTGTGAGGCGCTGATTTCTTGAGGTTCCTATCGGAATGCTCTTTCTCTGTTTCAACTTCACCCTCAATCTTTACTTCGAAGATTGAGTTTTAATATATGTTTTCCTGATATAAAAAAAAAACTTGTTGGACAAACATTTGTCATACGGTGGTTGGACTTAATTTACACTAAAAAATAACTTAAGTTAAACAATAGACCACACTATAAAAATTGTAGTCATGCCAAAAATACAAGGAAAAATAATTAAGCATAATTTGAAAAATAAAAATACAAACGTTCTCTCTCAAAAACCCTAAACAGCCTCATTTTCGTTACGTAGAAGTCGCCACCACCGGTGGTCACTCGGGCTCTGGCCTCGGGGGCTGTCGATGGAGGCTTTCCCTCAACACCTGTTAGTCTCTAGCTTTCTCATTCCATCACCATCTTCCTCTGTCGAGCTCCCCGATTGTAACGCCCCAAATCCGGTTTGACCAGAAAAGAGACGTTACCTTTAAAAAATAGTTCAAAATTTAAACCAGACAGATAAGAACATTTAAATTATATAAAAGCGACCGTTCCAAAACGTTGATATCAGAAATACAGTAGTTTGAAAACAAGAGTCTACACGA
>JAYMTN010002926.1:0-10462 GCA_036897425.1 Erodium trifolium
GGATACACAACTCAAGTGAGGGACATTCCAATTGTTGAGGAAGGCAAGAGAGGTTAGGACCACCATGAAAAACAATTGCAGTGCACCTTTTAAGAACACCGTCTTTGTGACATGTATTTAATTCAGCACCACTACCTTCAATTGAAAGCATATTTGAATCCTTTTCTGCAATAGAGATGGCGACGTCTCTGACAACATCATGCATGCTGACGGAATTTCTTTCTCTTTGACTGTCACTATGGAGCAATAAACATGATTCCTGGAGGTCTAGGATCCAAGCATGCAATCTATTTCTGGCTTCTCCAATTGTACTTACCTCTCCATTGAACATATCCAAACCCAAACTATAATGCAATAAGTGTTCAATAGAAACATTACCTCCAATTATACCACAAAGCAAAAAGAGTTGCTTGTGTTTTTCCCGTAGGTGATTGTAACTGATGGTCTTCATGGCAGAATTAACAATATCATGTATTTGTTTGTTATCCATCTTTTTGAGTTGTTTCAAGGCATCATCCCATGCAGGCAGTGTGGGCCGCTTTGATAGAGATGCTGCAACGGTAACAATTAGAACCGGCAAACCTGCACATCTTTTGGCCACTTTCTTACCTATAGCAAAGAAGGTCGGATCTTTAATAACATCAATGGTTTTCTCCTCAAACAATCTCCAAGCTTCTTCCTCTTCTAGAGCTCCCAAGAGGAATTCTTTTTTAGTACCCATTGAAGATAACACACGGAGAGATCTGGAGGTGAGTAGAATCTTGCAACTCATATGCTCAGCGCCAAAAGGAATTCCAACATCATTCAAATCCAATTCTTCCCAGAGATCATCTAAAATGACAAGAACCTTCTTCCCCTTCAACCTCCCATATATAAGGCTTGCACTTTCTGCTTCACTATAGTTATTCAATCTGACATCTAAAATACTTGCAATTTTTTCTTGAATTTTTTTCAACTCTACTACTTGGGTTACCGGTGCGAAAACAATCTCCTCAAACATCTTCTCTTCTACAGCTTGTTTTGCAACTTGTTTAACGAGTGTGGTCTTCCCCATGCCGCCAAAACCATACACCCCAATCAAGTTCTTCGTTTCATCCTGTAACGCCTTCATGATATCCTCCAAGACCGCCTCCCTTGATCTAAAGGTGAAGACACCTTGTGTAGACAGGGCAATTTCTTTTCCCAGTCCAATAGTTCTGTCTGAAACTTGTTGGGTTTCCCCTGCTTCTCTTATGGCGTCCACTATCTGTGTCATTTTCTTACAAGCCCTCTTACTGAACTGATAACGTGAAACTAGATTTGGGCACAACCCCATCAAACACTTATGTTGGCATTTCTCTTTATAATCGTTAATAATTTGTGTTGCCTCCTCACTGGTTTTGTCAGCTTCATCCTGCCAACTCTTGACCCGATTTTTTATCTTTTCTGCGTCCTTTTGTGCAATGGTAACAGATCGACTCTTGTCAGCTCTTTCTTCATCCAACTTCTTAACTTGTGCTTGGAGGTTAGCCATATTCTTCTTGTAACTCCAAATGTATCCGAGATGCTCTCCAATAGCACCAACACAACGCTCAAAGATGTTGGATGCTACTGCAGAGATAATTGAGTCTGCCATTTTCAATCTCTGTCTTTGGAAAGAGAAAACAATAGAAAAACAATGGAAAACGTTAGAAGATCCTTCATAACTTAAACATCAAAGAGTACCAAATAATGAACACGGATATCTGAATACATCCGCTCGGTATATAACTATACACATAACTTGTCTTTAAACTTACCAAAAAAGAAATGAGAAAATAGCGAGAAAGATACTTACATGGATTTATAAAAATCCTAACAACCAAAGAGATCTCAGACGGGAAATGAGCTTTGCTATGGCCTTGTAGATAGGGATTGTTTACCTGAAAGTGTACAGAAAATGTTGAAGAAAGAACAAAATAAAGGCTAAGACACATATCCAACCAACAACCGGAACATGTTAGACTGAAAGATACTAGGCATATTTAACAAAATGTATATCAGATGGAAAGATAAGAAGACTCGTAACAAAATGTATTAGAAAACTCGTAATAGGAAACCTTGAGCCTGAAAGATACTAGGCATATTTAACGAAATGTATATCAGATGGAAAGATAAGAAGAATAACTGAACTTACTATATAGCAGCTTGCTTTATAGTCAAGTGAGATTGAGCAGCAATGCTGGTAAAAGAAAAAGTTGCCGCGGAGATAATAGAATACTTACAAGCAGAGAGTAGTATGCTTCTTCAATGAGTAGCTACCAATAATGACCCTGAAATGAATCTTGTAAATGCAACAGAAGTTTGGATCAGAATGTTAACAATTAAGCAGCAAATGGAACGAGCATACCAAAAAAAAAAATCGGAGGAAAATGCATGCTGTTAGAAGTTAAAATATTTAGGCAATTTCCAATTTATATTTGGATTAGTTATGTTTGTATATTTCTTACTTTGTGCATGTTTTAAAAGGGATCACCCATTGTGAGTTAATTACTAAGAATCAATAATACCTCTTATATTTTGGAATTTATCACGGTATCGGAGTAATCTTCTCAAGCGCGGTTTAGTAGATTCTGTACAGTTATCCAATAATTTGGCATGGTTCGTAGAAAGGCTGATCATTATGTTTTCTATCGTCACACTTCACAAGGAAAGAGTATCTATCTAATTTTTTACATGGACGATTTAGTTATTACATGAGATGATGAAGAAGAGATTCATAAATTGTCCCTTTCAGCATTTATAGACCAATGACTTGCTCAACTCAAATATTTCCTTGCCTTTGAGGTTGTACAGGCTAACACCGCTATAGTCATTTCTCAACGAAAATACGCTCTTGGTAACCTTGAAGAGAAAAAAAAATGTTTGATTGTCGACCTTGGGATACTCCTATAGATCAGAACTCTAAGTTTCTTCTTGTTAGAAAGCTTAATTACATTACTATTACTCGACCAAATATTTCATTCGTTTTAAGTGTGGTCATCAAGTTTATGCAATCCCCGTGTGATAGTCATTGAGACGGAGTAATGCGCATTTTGAGATATATTAAGGGAACTTCGGGATAGGGATTGTTCTATGAGGATGAAAGGGATACAAAGGCAATTGCATATTCGGAAACAGATTAGTCAGGAACTCCCTCAGATAGGCATTCCACTTCAAAAACTGTCATGATGGGTGGTAATTTGATCTCTTGAAAAAGTAAAAGGCAGACTGTTGTCAATAGATCTAGTGCAACAACTGAATATCAGGCCATAGCCTTGGTGTTATGAGCCGAACGGGCCGACACAAAGTAACGTACCAAAGGAAGAAAAGCCCACCATCAGTGGCCGATTAAGGGGAAGTAGGTTAAGGAAAAGTTTGGAACTAGTAGGTTAATTACTTTTTTTAATAGAGTCGTTTGTTTGGATAAGTGTAATAGGAATAGGAAATTTGGGTGGAGATTTACCAAGTACGGTTGTATTAGGACTTCGAGTTTTGGGTAACCTCTTCGGCTATATATACCAAGTGAGAAAAATAAAATAAGTATGCTGAAAAATAAATCTGGTTTGGCTTTCTATTGAAGTGAAAGCTCTCTCTAATGAGCTTGTTACGGTCACGGTTGTGAGAGAGAAAAACAAAGGCTCTCCATCGTGAAGCCGGAACTTCAACTCAAGCGCGTAGTACGGCCCTGTAACGCAATCCCGTAGTCAGGGTCCTAACAGTGGTATTAGAGTCACGCATTATGGAGCCACAAAAATCCTTAGAGCAGAAGTTCGACTAGTTTATGGCAGCATATGTTGCTGATCGGGCCAAGACAGAGGCTCAGTTCCGGGACACGACCATCCGGATCGATTCCTTGTCCGACACGTCACGGACGAATCTACAGGAGGAGAATTTTGCGGCTAACGGGCGACAGCAGGAGAGAACCGTTCCGGCAACGTCCGACTCAAGGTCCGGCGACAACGGGGGTAGTTAGGCCCCTCGATTCGCTCGTCTTGATTTTATGAGGTTTGATGGACGCTCGGAACCGACGGCTTGGCTGAACTATTGTGAGGGGTATTTCCTTCACCAACAGACAAGTGAGGAGGAGAAGGTCTTGTTGTCCTCATTTCATCCAGAGGACGATGCGCAGCTTTGGTACATGAAGCTGCATAAGGACATCCTAAACATTACTTTGTCAGCATTTAAACATTTTTGCAATACACGTTTTGGTTCCATATGTTGTCAGGTAAGCTTGGGGAGCTGGCCAAACTAACACAGAGCGTGTCGGTCGATGAGTACAATGCATGGTTTGAGCGTTTGGCTGCACAGGTTCCTGATTTACAATTCGACCAGGAAATTTCCTTGTTCTTGAGTGGACTTAAGGGGATACTTGGCAATTGATGTGGAAATACAGCAGCCTAAGGACTTGACGACGACCATGGGATTAGCTAAGCTATATGAGAAACTAGCTCGGGAGGAATCCTTTGTTCCACGAAGACAACCAGCCGCAGAGAATATTACTCGACCTTTCGTCAAGCGCATCTTGAAGGCAGAGAAGCTGGATCGCATATCTAAGGGTCTCTGCTTTAACTGTGATGAAGCTTATAGCCCCAACCACAAGTGTAAAAAGCTATTCTGGTTGGAGTTGGTTAATGAGGAAGGGGACGACTCTGCCACCATGACCACGGAGGAGGCCCCTCGATTTCGCTTCATGACATAACTGATACGATGGCCCCGCAGACCATGCGGATCAAAGGTTCCCTGGGCGATAAGACGTTGTTGATTTTAATAGACTCGAGACCAACACATAGTTTTGTGGACGAAGGTATTGCACGAACAGTAGGCTTGCAAGTCCATTCCTGGTCCGGTTTAAGCGTCCCCGTTGCCAATGGAGAGAGTATCGCCAGCCCAGGCGTGTGCCACCTGGCCCCGATTCAGTTTGGTTTGGACGTGTTCACTTTTTATTTATTCGTCTTACCCTTGATTGGTATTAGCGCGGTACTTGGGGTCCACTGGCTACGTACTCTGGGGGATATATTGTGGAATTTGGATTATATGACCATGCGACTTTACTGGATTGTCCCATTATGTTGCATGGCCTTCGACCAGAGTCAGAACCAATGTCCTTCGTTTCCCTGTCTGACGTCACCTCTAAGGAGCACCAATGCTCTGCCTTACTCGGAGATTTTTCCGGCATCTTTGCTATACCCACAGGACTGCTACCACCACGGCCAGCTGACCACCACATCCACTTTCTTCCGAACACAACACCCGTTGTTGTGCTACCGTACCATTACCCACACCGCCAGAAGGATGAAATCGAGCAGCAATGCCAAGAAATATTGGAGCAAGGAATTATCCGTCCCATCAGATCACCTTTTTCATCTCCGGTGTTGTTAGTCCCAAAAACGAATAAGACATAGCACATGTGTGTTGATTATTGGGCATTGAACGACTGAACCGTAAAAGACAAATTTCTGATGACTCGTTTGTTGAAGAAGCATTCTTTCCAGTGGGATCATGACGCTCAAGGGCTTTCGAGGCCTTGAAAACAGTCATGACTACTACCTCGGTCTTGGCTTTACCGGATTTCGAAAAAGAGTTTACAGTTGATTGTGATGCATGTGATTCTTGCATAGGCGCTGTTCTCCACCAGAATAACAAACTCATTTCTTTCTTTAGCAGACCCTTTGCAGAGAGACTCTAAGCTCGAAGCTTATGAGTAGGAGCTGATTGGGTTGACCCAGGCTGTCCGGCATTGGCGGCCTTGTGGGGGCGTGAATTTGTAATTCGTACAGACCATTTCAGCCTCAAATACTTACTTGAGCAACGCGTCGCAACTTCTCCCCAACCACATTGGATGTCCAAGTTAATGGGATTTGATTTCCGGGTAGAGTTCCGATCAGGACGCAAGAGCGTGGTGGTAGATGCACTATCTCGACGAGATGAAGACCTTGTCTCATGTGTGCGCTATCGGGGCCATTGATGCACCTATGGGACGAGGTAGCCAAGGAGGTACGTCGTTACCCTACTCTCTAACAACTCCAATAAGATATTCAGGTCGACAAGCTCGCGGATTCTTGAGCATTTGAAAATGGGGTCATCGTGTTCAAAAATAGTGTTTGGCTACAACCCGATGTTCTCTTGGTACTTGTGGTTCTCGCTGCCGTCCACAATAGCCACCATGAAGGGTACCAGAAGAAATTGGTCCAGGTAGCGATCGACTTCCATTGAAAAGGCATGAAAAACAGTGTTCAGGCCTTTGTCCGTGCTTGTGAAATTTGCCAGATTAACAAGGCGGATATGCTATGACCGACAGGGCTTCTCCAACCCCTGCTAGTACCAGTTCAGGTATGGGCCGATATAAGTATGGATTTCATTAATGCATTGCCCAATTCAGGTGAAAAGACCATGCTCTTCGTGGTCATCGACAAGTTGTCCAAATATGACCATTTCATGGCGCTAGCCCATCCGTATATTGTTTTTTTGATACCGTGGTTAGTCAACATAGAATTCCATAATCCATTGTTATTGATTGGGATAAGGCATTCACGAGTACATTTTGGGCGGAGTTGTTCAAACTAAGTGGGTCCTCGCTTAGCATGAGCTCCGCATATCACCCCATAACAATTGCCAAACTGAGGTGGTTAATCGTACCATGCAAATATATTTACGCTGCTGCGTGGCTGACATTCCAAAGCATTGGACCTGCTGGGTGTCATGGGTGGATATTGTTACCAGACGAGCTTTCATGCTGCTCTACGAGCATCCCCCTTTGAAGTTGTCTATGGCCGGAAGCCCCCAAGGATGTTGAGTTACACCCCAGGAACGCTGCGAGTGGAGGTCGTGGATAGAGAACTAAGCGCGCGGGACGAGACCGTACATGGCATTCGTCACCAGCTCATCCGTGCGCACAGGTTATGAAGGCGCGACACGATCGAGACCATCAGGACGTCAACCTTGAGGTGGGTGATATGATTTTTCTCAAATTGCAACCGTTCCGGCAAAAGAGTATCTCCCCTCGCAACGACAGAAAGCTAAGTCCTCGTTACTATGGACCATTTCCGGTGGAGCATAGGATTGGGCTCGTGGCTTACAAACTGGCACTACCAAGCATAGTCCCGCGTGCACCCCGTTTTTCACGTATCCTGCTTGCGCAAATTTGTTGGTGATGTGACCGCGACTCCACAATTACCACAACCAGAGACATTGGTGGCACCGCCACTACCCATGGCTATCTTGGATGTTCGAAGGCGGGGAAAGGATACCGAAATTCTGGTGCATAGGGCGAATAAGTCACCTTCCAAGCTTTCATGGGAGTTGGCGGATGAATTGGCCGAGGTGTATCCATCTTTTGCGCTTGAGGTCAAATGTTGTATGCAAGGAGAGAGTGATGTTACGAGCCGATACAAAGTAGCGTAGTAAAGGAAGAAAAGCCTACCAACAGTGGCCAATCAAGGGGATGCCGATTAAGGGAAAAGTTTGGAACTTGTAGTTTTTTTATTCATTTTTTTTTCATAGGAGTTCTTTATTTGGCTAAGTATAATAAGAGTAAGAAATTTGGGTAGAGATTTACCAAGTACGGTTGTATTATGACTTTGAGTTTTAGGTAACCTCTTTGATTATATATACCAAGTGAGAAGAATAAAATAAGTATGTTGAAAAGTAAATATGGTTTGGTTTTCTATTGAGGTGAAAGATCTCTCTAACGAGGTTGTTACAGTAACGACTGCAAAAGGGAAGAACAAAGGCTCACCATTGCGAAGCCGGAACTTCAACTCAGGCGTGTATTACAGCCCTGTAACGCAATCCCATAGTCAGGGTCCTAACACTTGGCAACATGTGAACTCATATGGGTGAAACAACTTTAAGAACTCAAACTTACGAAGGATACTCCAATGACATTAATATGTGACAATCAAACAACGCTGCACATTGCATCTAATCCCATGTTGCACAAAATAACCAAACATATAGAAATCGACTGCCCCTTTGGGGGGAGATTATATCCGGTTGCATCAACACCAGTTTCGTCAACTCTAGTGATCAACTGACAGATAGATGTATTCACAAAATTTCTACGAGGACCTCGCACAAGCTATGGGAGCTTGTGATTTATATACTCCAGCTTGAGGAGTAGTGTTAGAAGTTGGAAATATTTAGGCAATGTCCTATTCCTATTTGGATTTGTTATGTTGGTATATTTCTCAGTTTGTTTATTTTATTGTTTAATTAAAGGGATCACCTATTATGAGTTAATTACAAAGAATTAATAGTACCTCTTGCATCTTGGAATTTATCAAAAGCAAAAGCTGTAGCAGCACAACATTCTTTTATGACACCTGAACAAAAACAAGAAGGGGCACACCAGAACAAAATGATTAAATAGTAAGACAGAGATTTGTACCTGAGATTGACTAAAAACACTTGTTTGATAAGAAGAATAGCCCATCTTACAAGATAACAGCCCCTATTCAGAAACAAGTTCTATGCTTTCCCTACAAAAAGAAGGGCAAGTCAGGCATTAAACACAAGATAATAGTTTCTCATAAAAAAAATGAAGAAATATAATAAAATAGATCAAAACAAAACACAAGAAGAGCAAACAAGCAAGGAGCAGAAATGCCAACCTGAATCAAGAAAGGGTTTATGGAGATATGAATATAGAAACTAAAGGCTAAGACTAAATAGATGATAGAAAACAAACTCCCACCCTGCCGATCCTGCCCTTCCCTATAATTACTCAATGATTAGCTTTGAGAAATCCGATACTAAGAACAGACCTTTAGAGGACTAAAATAATACACACCAGTCTCTTTTGCTTGCAGAATTTCATGCAGCAGTAACTGAAGAAGAACCAAAATAGAATAATATGTTGTGTAGCCCAACATTATCCTATATTAAAGTATAATGTTCTGTAGGGACACCACGAATAAAGCCACTAACTTTGATAGAGCATCAAATAGCAAACCTTATCTTTTGTTTCTCACCTTTGATAAAGGTAAGAGACTCAATAATTCAAGCTGCGTAAGGCTTGCTCAGAAATTAGAATCTCAATCATAATCTTTTGCAAGGACACAATACTACTTTTCCATCTACAGTTGGCTCAACGATCATGCCCTCATAAGTTTAGTTAACTCGATTAGAAAGGAATTGGGCCCAAGCTTAGGTGAAGATGAGATCGAAGTCTCATACCCTTTTGTGTCATTAATAAAGAGAAATGCCCTTGAAAATGCAAAAGAAGTTTGGATCAGAATGCTAACAATTAAGCAGCAAATTGGACGAGCTTACGAAAAGAAAAGACAAACTGGGGAAAAGCGAAAACTAAGCTGTAACAGCAGAACAAAAACAAGAAGTGCGCCATATCAGAATAGGAATAAGGAAGTAGTAAGATGGAGACTTGCACCTGAGATTGACTAAAAACTCGTTTTTTGATAAGAAGAACAGCCGCCCCTATCCAGAAGCAAGTGATATGCCTTCTGTAGAATAAATCAACAATAAGCAAGTAGAATTTTATGTAGGGGCACCACAAATAAATCAAGCACCATTGATCGAACATCAAATAGTTCAACCTTACCTTTTCTTTTGCACTTGCAGGCACACAATCTCGCCTTTGCTAAAGGTCAGAGGAGACCCAATAGTTCAGAAACATCAGGCAGCACAACATTTGCACAGAAATTAGAATCTCAACCATAACCCCTACTTTTGCTAAAGGTAAAACCCCAATGTTCCATCCACAGCTGGCTCAACACTCATGTTCGATGCATAAGATTGAGCGGACACACGCTACATTGGTATCAATTCCTTTACAGTTAAGTCCATTGAATGGGAAAAGAACAAATCAAGTCTGTAACACCTTTACTTGAGCAGCAAAACAATAGACACCAAAAGAGAATTGATCCTTAGCATATACAAATATAGAAATATAACACTTATCATTAATAAAATGCAAAACCCTAACCTACACAGACATGCTCTCAAACAAACCATCAGCTAGGACTCCAATACTAAACATGGTGATTGCTCTAAGATAATTAATAACTTAAGGTTGTAAAGCACTGTATGATGAAACATAGTAACTATATGATAAACTGATAAAGAATAGGCAGATCCTGCCATCGAGTAGGCGGTAGGGTCTTTGGATTTGGTCGGAGGAGAGGAAGGTAGCGACACTGAGTTGGTGAAGCACCGACTGGTTCTCGCCTGAATCCGCCGTCAGCTGGAGTGGCTATGGCTATTCCTCTTCCCTCAGACTCTGTTACCTGCTTGACGGTGGAGTGCGATGTCTGACCAGAATCAGATTGTGTTGGACTTGGACTTAATCTTGTTAATTTTTTTGTCTCAATCTTATTAGTTAAGTATTATTAGAGCACGAACACCGCGTCGGCCCTTATCACGTTCCGTGCCGTGTCAATAGGGCCGCACAATGCAGGCCGTAGTAGTGTGGAATGCGTTTTCTGCGTCCTGCGTCCCGCGTCCCTTA
>JAYMTN010002927.1:0-10461 GCA_036897425.1 Erodium trifolium
TCGTCGGTCACGCCTTCAAAGCCAACCGTTGATCCCAATCTCCACGAGCCAGATCGGGGGATAAAATGATCCAGTATAGTGGTCCGGTCTGGCCTTCTCTTGTCGTCGGAGCTATTCCCGTCCTCCCGATAAAATTGATGATTCGTAAATCGAAAAAAGAGGTGCAGGACTACCGCAAAGCTACCACAAACGATAATAAGATAGCTAAAGAGGATCCAAAGATTATTGGCCGGAAAACATGAAGAAGAAGGTGGTGAATCGGTAATAGACCGACTTGATTTGCAAAAAGAATACCTAGAGCAGCAAGAAACCCTAGGGCCGGTTTGAGAGAAGCTCTCTCCATCATTTCTTCTTAAAATGATTCCCTTGAGCTTGCTTTATATATCTTGTTTATACATATATAAACTATATATCAACTATTAAATACTCTGATTAATTAAGGTGTTTGATACTTTGATTTGCACTTAAAAAGTGTATTAGGACACGTGTCCTTTACACATGCATCTCTATATCTAAACGTGACATCATTAGCTCAAACTAGGATCATTTTCGGTTTAATTTAAGTTAAATCGACTCTCAACCTAATTAAGAAAAACCAGTTTATTAATTAATTTATAATCTCGCAATCACATTAGAATCACAAAACAATAAAATTATATGAGAATAGAAATAGAAAATGACATAATTACCTTTCTTCGACCATAGGCTAGCCATCCTTTTACGGTCCAATAAAGCCAAAGCAATTTCATCATAAATTCATAAATATATATTTTTCGAAATATAAATAAATTTTTACATTATTTAAATAAAAACTCTATATAATATATAGTGCATTTATAGAGAGACACACTGACACATGTGTCTGAAACATTTATTATTTTATTTCAAAATCTATTGTCCTCTCCTCTCTCTCGTTTGTTTGGTGCTGAAATGGAGCGGAGGCTTAGCGACTTGCGCCACCTCTTCGTGACGGTGTTCCTCTCCGGCTTCGCCACTTTCGTGGTGGTTCCGGCCATCACCGACATCACCATGGCGGCGCTCTGCCCCGGCCGGGACGAGTGCTCCCTTGCCATTTACCTCACCGGAGCTCAGCAAGGGGTAATTTCGTCTTTTTCTTGTTCACATCTTCTCCCATTGATGTATCTCCTCCTTTCTTCTTCCTCATTTCGAGTTTTTTTTTGTTTTTTATTGAATTTGGATATCACTAAAAAAAATTGTTTTAATAATTGTTTTCTCCATTTTTTCTTGTTTCTCAAACCTCATTTAAATTAATTTTTAATAGTTAACTCTTCTTTATGACTATGGATTCTATTTTGATTTGTTTTTTCTCTTTTTTTTACTTTGATTATTATTATTTTTTAACTGTAAATATAACCTAATTATTTATTTATAGATCATGATCATAACTTAAAATTGAATTATTTATTTTATTTTAACTTTTGAAGAGAGAGATCTATTTCACAACTTGTATGGTAATTCATGTTTATAATTCTTAAAACTCAATGCTCATAGTCATATGCAACTCCTCTTCTTTTCTTAATTATTAAAAATAAACCAAACCAAAAAAATTCTCTCTCTAAATTGCAACAAAAAAATAGGGAACTATTCAAGATATTTTTTTGTTTATTATTTCTTAAAAGTCAATGCTCATACATCACCTTTTCTTTTCTGAATTGTTAAAAATAAACCAAACACTTTCTCTCTAAATTACAACAAAAAATAGGCAAATATTCAAAATATCTTTTGTTTACTATATATATTTTTAATTAAGTCAATGCTTATGCAACTCCTTTTTTTTATATTAAAAATAAACCAAAAAATTTCTCTCTCTAAATCACAAAAGAAAAACTAGGAAGTGTTCAAGATATTTTTTGTTTGTGTATTGTCATATTGTCCAAGTATTATTCCATTGTTTTGTTTTTTTTAGTTGTGGCCTTATTATATATATATATATAAGGTGATGGTATGTTTGTTCGCATTCTAACTACAATTCTTACCTACAATTCAAAACCTAACCTTCTCCTTTCTTTTTTCTAACTTGAAATACATTAATTAAATATTAAGGAAAAACAATTAATATTTGTAATAAAAAATAATAAATTTAATTTGATGCAGATCATAGGATTGGGAACGGTGGTGATGATGCCACTCATAGGAAACCTGGCTGATGAGTACGGCCGGAAAGCTTTGTTCACCGTTCCTCTCACTTTCTCTATCATTCCTCTCGGTATTCTTCTGATTTAATTATTGATTATATTTTTTAATGACAAGTATATGTTAAAAACTTAAATTTTTTTTAATACATATTTATGAGAAACATATCTTGTATTTGAAATTATACGTAGGTTTTTGTTGAGATGGATGAAACTATCCCTCTTTTTCAAAACCGTTAAGATTTTTACGAGGATAATATAATGTCTTATTAAACTTTAATTTCGCTATATTAAAAGACCAATCCAACTAAAAACTCAAGTTGATAGTTACGTGTCTTCACGAACGAATAAATCCGTTTATGAGATTGAAAATGGATTATTTAGAAGGGGAGATCAACCCATTAAGACGAGAAATAAGACTGGCCAATTTAAAACAAATTTGATAAATTGCTCTGGCGACTAATATTTTTTATAAATGTGGAGTTAGAACTCTGTGAGGTACTAAACTTTCTGATACAATATTAGAGGACCAGTTCAATCAAAAAAATCAAACTGTTACTTGAAATGTATAGTTACAATTCGATTCTAACACATTATAAACCGTATAACCAATAATAACAACCTATTATAAAACTAAGATAACGAAAATAACAGTTTAATATATCATCATCCATGTGTTTAATGACATTTAAATTGTTGGTGTCTCGTCGTTTTGTACTAACCATACCCTCTTTATTTTATTGGTGGGGTGGTACCTCCATACTTGACCACCACAATAGAGGATGTTCTTGTCGAGAGTGCATCCGATAATTAAGAGTTTTGGATGAAAAAAGAAGTGGGCCTCCAAAATCAAAAGCTAAATTTAAAGGAAAAGAAATGGACCGTATTTATTTATAGTGGGTCTTTGTACATAGATGGGTGACACGGGTCACTTCAAATAAAGGGAAAGGGGACAAGAAAAATTGTGACTAGGATACTGTACTTAGATGTGTGATCGATCAGAACACAATTATAGATTGACAAATAATATTACAAACACAATTTAAGTTGTAAATTATAATCAGTATAAGTCCGTAGGCCAAAATATAATAAATAGTTCAATTAAAAAATCAATTATAACATTAATTATCAATACGAGATTTTAATTTTAATTTTAATTTATATCATTATATCTTATGAATTGATCTAACAACTCTTAATATATCCAATTGTTATCTTTAAAAAAAAACCATAAATTAACAAGGGGTGTGCAACTCGACGAGTAATTTTTCACCCAACTCAATGAATTTTTGAATTTACATCATTTAGAATACAAAGTTAGAAAAACTCGATATAATCTCCTTGTATTTTGATCAATTCTTAAATCATAACTCATACCTATCATCTTTCTTATATAGTAACATGTTTGACGAATTAATTCTCAAAATGTATCAAAATCTGTTAAGTGTAACTGATTCCGTGAAGTACCAATTACATGCTTGTCATGTGCCTCTTAAACATTCCTGAAATGACATGAGAAAACCATGATGTCATAACGTAGACCTTTCGTTTATCCTCGAATCATAACCCTAGCCTATCAATTTTTCCTGTTACTCACTAAACGGCTGTTAGACTTGAGGACGGAAAATGATGAACGTTACGGTCAACGTTATGATATGAGAAACGACCATTGCTTGAGTTATGATTTGGTAATAAACGAAAGGTCAAAGTTACGACATCGAGTTACATTATGATTTGGTAAGATTTCTACTGAAGTTAGAGAAAAAATACCCTCCACAGAGTCGGCTACCCCTGAAAGCCAACCATAAATGTTTATCTACAATAGATAACGGTACATTTCCATAAATGTTTTTCTTTTGGTTTTGCAGTAATATTGGCGTACAGTAGAACAACAGGCTTCTATTATGGGTACTACGTAGCGAGGACTCTGACTGCTATGGTGAGCGAAGGGAGCGTCAATTGCCTGGCTCTTGCTTATGTGGTACGTAATCTTGATTAAGAGAGCTAATCACTCTCTTAATGCAACTACATACCTATTGCTTCTCACATCAACTTTTAGCAACTGCATTCATGGAGATGTTGACTTTAGAAGGAGATTTTCAAGCTGGTTACAACATCATCACAAAAATGTAGATGCAAGTATGATTGAGCTTCCCAAAACTTAGCTATCCATACTGTATATCTTTTGTACACAACTATGTTTAATTTCAAAACGCTATTTACGCTCCTAAAATTTTCAAAGTGAAAACTCTAAAACACACCCCATATGGATAGAAGTTAATGACACGTTTAAAAACTTCACAAACTATCAAGGGTATTCTAGACTTTTCACATAACAATGAGCCACACAGTCCACACGGATGGAACCAGCTTTTTCAATGAGATATCAATAATAACAAATATCTTAAAATAATATTAAAACACTAATATCACATCAAAGGACGATAAATGAAACAAAGAAAAAGCAGCAATAATAATGTATATTTTTTTTTGTAATAATAAACGTAAATATAATAGTAGAACAAAAAAAAATCATTATTACAAAACCTGGCAAAAGAGCACTTAATCTCAAACGTTATAGTCATAGTCTAGAATAAGTTACATATAATTTTTTTATATTCAAGATTTTCATAAATATTTACTAAACTTGTTACTATCATTTTTATTATTAAGTCAGATTTTATTTTGAAATACTTCTTCAGGAATTTAATATTTGTATAGAGAACTAGCTTCAAAATGTAAATTAGTAACAATCTTTTTGTATTGATTAAAATTAAGGAACCTAGAGAAACACAAAACACAAAACAGAAGTTAAAAGATTTGATTTTTTTTTTGAAAAATTGAGGAAGGGAAATGAAAGTCTGAACAGTTATATTTAAAGTTGTAACAATAACTTATAAAAATTCCTCACCTGAGTTATGTGCTGAAGTTTTGGGATGGATTGTTCTTTTGTGATCAGGCAGATACCATATCTGAGGGCCATAGAGCATCAGCTTTTGGAGTTCTATCAGGCGTTCTCTCCGCTGCATTTGTCGCCGGAACCTTAGCTGCACGTTTCCTCTCCCCAGCTTCCACATGCCAGGCAATTACCAATCTCCACTCCACATAACTTAGAGCTCGAAACCTTTTCCGGCCAACTTGTTGACTTTCAGCTATCTTCAGGTAGCGGCATTGGTAGCGATGCTAGCGGTTGTGTACATGAGAATTTTTCTCAAGGAGAGCCTACCCAAGTTAGATAACGAACTGGCGCAACCGATACTGAAGCAAGTTTCAGATGATGATGACGATAAAGAAGACTTAAGTAAAACTAGGCAGGTGTTCAAGAAGATACCTTCACCTCATGATGTGATCAGCTTGCTCAGGAGCAGGTGAGATTGATATGCAACAATCTTGTTCTTGTCTACCTTCAGAGTTTTTTAACTTCAACTCCTATTGCATCCTTGTATGGTATTAGATATGAACTTGTACGAACTCGTATTGCAGCAAGGTATTTGCACAGATAGCAGTTGTTTCGTTCTTTAACAGTCTTGCAGACGGCGGGGTTCAATCTTCATTTCTGGTACACACCTTAAACTTCAAGGCATATAGTCTCACTCAGCTACCCTTAAGTATGCACCTTTCTTATTAGTTGTACTCGAGTTTAAAAAGTTTTTGACAACCCCTAAGTATTTTTTTAGTCTCAATTACCCTAATTCCGTCGACTTTTGGGTGTGAAATAATGAAAATAACCCTGTTTTTACTATTTTTAATTTTCTACATGAGGATACTTTTTGTCATTCGCATAGATAAGTTGACGGAATTGGGTTAAATTGTGACAAAAAAACTTATGGGGGTTGTTAATTTTTTAATATAAAACTTAAGGGTAGTTAATTGAGAGAGGTACACTTGTTAAGGTAACCGAGTGAGATTATCCCTACCTATAAGCGAATCGAGAAACAAATGTGCACTTGTCAAGTTTCTAGGAACTGACTAAGAGCCTCACCTTGTGCAGTTCTTTCTGAAGGCGCGCTTTCACTTCAACAAGAACCAGTTTGCTGATCTGATGCTAATTTCAGGGGCTGTAATGACCATTTCACAAGTACGCTTTGCCAAGAACAGTCTTTTAGTCCGCTTGCAACTTTTCATGACCTTTTGTTTTACAATGACATCTCAATCCTGCAGCTAATTTTGCCACCCATACTGGTACCTGCCATCGGAGAGAAGAAGCTGCTGTCAATAGGACTCTTAATGGCCAGCACAAATGTATACAACTCATTCTTATTTGTGTTTAGTTTATCCACTCAAAACATAAAATTTGATGTTTACTTGTATATCTTGCAGGTACTTCTCATAAGCATAGCATGGTCTGTTTGGGTAAATCCTTCTTCAAATAACAAGTCTTTTTAGTTGTTCAAGTGCTTTTTATGCTATCATTTTAATACTAGGGGTAACTTCATTAACACCCCACCTTTGACCTTTGTTTCTCAAATACACACCATAAAGGTGGGGGGTTATCAGTAATACACTTTCACCTTTCGCTTATCACCACAACACCGGGATTTGGTTCATTTTGTTCCAAAACACAACTGATAAATGAGAAAGGTGACAGTGTGTTCCTGATAAAACCATTACCTTTAGGGGGTGTTTTTGATAGCAAGAGGTCAAAGCGGGTAGGTAAATAACATTTTCCCTTTATAATATCTGCAGATTCCTTATGCAACTACTTCACTTCTCATTTTGGCCATTTTTGTTACCCCATGTGTAAGTTCTTAACTCGCTTTCTCATTTCATAAAAGCTTTACTGAAATATTCCTTTTGAAGTAGCATTATATGATTCTCTGTCTTGACATATACAGTTACGCAGTATTGCATCAAAACAAGTTAGCCCCGACGAACAGGTAGCTTCACCAAATTTCACTAGTTTTTATGCCTCTTCCCCTAAATTGCTCACTATCATTACTAACGAATCATTTTCTTTGACTCTCCTAAAACTCATATCAGGGGAAGGCTCAAGGTTGCATTTCTGGCATAACATCCTTGGCTAACATCATTTCTCCACTAATCTTTAGTCCATTAACAGGTACTCAAAAAGATTATAATGCGTTCTTTTCTTTCACAAAAAGACGTACCTATTTTTCGTATGATTAACAGTCATTCTTAATCTCCGTCCAGCTTTGTTCCTTTCCGAAGAAGCGCCATTTGATTTCCCTGGCTTCAGTCTTTTCTGCATTGGACTTGCAACAGTGAGACTACATTTCTTCATTAACTAATGAAACTATACACATAGGATTAGTAATATAAATACTCTATAGAGATCAAGATCAAAACTAATATGAGGATTTTTAGAATCCAAATCCCCTATATATTAAATAATAATGCAGAAAATTCATGCTTAGACACCAGAAAGATTGTGCTCTCTCAACGTGACCGGTTTTTCCTATTGGTCTACTGATTTTAACACAACAAATAAGAAACACAATTTTTTTTGCAGATGATTGCCTTTATTCAGAGTATTATGATTACAACAGCTAATTCCGATTCCGGTGACAAAAGCTGTGAGGAGCCCTAGCTTGGAAGAACAGATGTATTTTAAATTCTCTCTTCTTTTTTAGTTTTCCTCTAGGACAGATCGACACAGTAGGCTACTAGATGCAAATCAATGAAACTTACTATGCAATGAGCTTTGTTCTGGAGTCTTCCAGGATGTATAGCTTAATCATCAGCGTATATGAGTTGTAATCATAGTTACAGTAAATAGAAACTATATCATTTCAGAAAGTATACCCCTAATCCTCCCCAGATATTGAACATCAAGCATATAATTATATCAGATTCTAATCATTGTTAGAGTAATTAGAAACTATATAATTTCAGAAAATATACCCCAAATCCTCCCCAGACATTGAACATTAAACATAGAATTATATCAGATTCATATTTTCATCGTTAGAGTAAATAGAAACTATGTCATTTCAGAAAAATATACCCCTAATCCTCCCCAGATATTGAACATTAAGCATAGTATTTTATCAGATTCATATTACACACATGAGATGAAATGAAATCAGATAAATTTCGATACAATAGAATAATGTTGTGGTTGATCATCCTTGTACCTGTCCAAGATGCACTTCAGGCTTTGCGCGAAACAATTTGGTGATGACTGTACATGATGATCTAAATCAGCTTTTGGATAGGGTTGGGATTTAAAGTTTATCAATAACTTGAATAACTTCCTTCTGAGAATCAACAATCAAACCCGTAGGAAAATACAAGCATCATATGAAGATGAAATGCTTCAACAATGTCAGCAAAGAGTCATCAGAGAGAGAAAAGAAAAACCATCATATATGTCAATAATGTTTCATCATTTTATTCGTATAAGTTGAATCAAACAGACATGATCACAATATAGATCAAATTTAAGCTATAAAGGAAGTTTCATCTTTCTAAAACAGGTTCCGATTGTCCACAAGCTTTTGAAATGCAGAACATCCACAACACTGCAAAATAGAACAAAAAAGGCATAAGAATTCAAGACTAGAAGGCAAGTATATGCAAAGCCACAAGACTAAAATGTAACAGTATAACTGAATGTAATATTTATCAAATAAAATATTCTTATATAAATGTTAAAAGAGAACATAATTCATATGTGGACATAAAACATAGATTGTGAAAGCGAAACCATGCTCCTAAAGTAAGCATGAAGAACAGGTGTACTTATTTATGAAAAATCTATCCTCCATTACAAGGCAACAGAAAAAATCAACCAAATACAGGAATCTAATTCCTTGTCTGAATAGAGCATGTTTTTCAGTGGCTGAATGATGCTGAGAGTAAATGATTAATTTTGAACATTCAAAATTTAGATGACGGGCAGACAGATGGCAGCTCAAATTGAGAGAGGAAGTCTATCTTTCTCCTTGCATCTGCCTCAACGAAAAAGCACTGCTTCCTTAGAAGCTTCATTTTGTTATAATTTAGTATCATGTGTGTCATTGGTGTTCATTATCAACTCATACGTATTCAAATTATACTGTACATGAAGATGCTCTACATAAAATAAATATATGAAACAAGATAGCACCTACCATTGCAGAAGTAAACATACCTACTCAATAAGGCTTGCTATCAGAGGGGAAAATATCATCATCACCATCTTCCTCGCCCAGATATTTGAATTTAACATCCCATCCAGAATCTTTGTAACTGAAATTCGGGTTTAAGTAGCAGTTCATGTTTTGAAACAGGTTCAAATTGTCCACAAGCTTATGAAACGCTGTGCATCCGCAACACTGCAAAATGGAACAAAAAAAGGAGCAAACTCTTAAAGACATCTTACAAAAGTTTCTTTTGCTGAAATTCAAGCTCTTATGATCCTGAATTTACAGTGTTTTATTTACAAAACTTGCCATAGCAAAAAACACGCACTAAGTGATTATTGCATAATCATTACATTCAAGCTAAATCAAAATATTCACACATGTGAGTTCCTTATGCTTAGGTCCACAAATTTCTGGACACAACTGAAATTTTCAAGCTAAATCAACAAATCTACTCCAACTAAGCGACTATTTGTTTTCCAAACTATTATCAAATTGGATAGAGTATGATAATGCTATAGATGTTGCAAATACTAATGAAATGATTTTGTAATTTTTACCTGCACAAAGACACTGCCATCTGTATAAGCATGGGGATTGATCGCCCGTGTAGTCCTCTGCCCACAAATATTACAGGTGAAAGCTATAAGCATCCTCCGCCTAGGCGATTTGGTGAACAAAGACCACGGGAAAGTGGAGATATTCTCAGTAGCTGACTCTGCAGGAACGGATGGGCCTTCCATCCCAGAACCAGTAGTCCATCCTCCACCAACAGCTGCACTCAACACCAACCCCATTGCAGCATCCTACAGCACAAAAGAAATGAATAAATAATTTAGAAAACAAAACAGAACGAATCAGAATAATAATTTGAAGGCCTTCGCGACATGTTACTGGTCTGTTTCAGTGAGGTATCTAATTTCTATAAAACTGAATACATCGTAGCCTAAACTTCAACACAATCTACCAGGAGACATGCTCTTCAGAATTCAGCTCATGAGTCACAACTTATTATATTTTCCTTTAGCATTGTTATATAACAAAATAGGCAACTACTTCTGTTTGGTTGCTAAGAAAAATCAATGAAGGAATCAAATCTCACGAAACCAAAGCATAAGCCTAACCTCAACTACAACCAAAACGAACATGAAATTCCGTTTTCCACCAGTTATAAGCTTATGATCTTTGTTAGACAAACAGCCGCCTTGCAGTACTCCTTGACT
>JAYMTN010002928.1:0-10460 GCA_036897425.1 Erodium trifolium
TACCAAACCAACCAGAGGCACAATTGGAACTGTGACTTCAAGAGCTCTGGCCTCATCGTCTTGACCGATCCCAGTAAGCTACAGCACAAAATCATCTTGATCACATGTGACAATCGTATCTATTAGCTTAAGTTTTCAGTTGAATTGGTCGCCTGTTATGATCTTGTAGTGACTAAAACGGGCTGAGAAGTGTTGTGTTTTGGGTTGACTTTTTCTTGCAGGTTATGGAAGCTGCAACTATAACTTATGAGGATTTGGGTGTGGAGACTTGAGATGGAAAATTGCAATGCATGATGAGAATAATTTAGATTGGAACTTGATTGATGGTAGTTGATTTTTTTTTTTTTTTGTGATTTTTTTTTTATGCTTTTGGGCTCCTTAATCTATCAAAAAGAAAAGTGTTGTTAGTTTGATGTTTTTGTTCGAATTTTGTGTTTATGTTATACATCAATCATTGATATACATTTTAATCAGTGAATGTACATAATATCTCAATATTCCATCAACGTACAAAATAAGCATAACTCGGTGAATGTACAAAATATCTCAATATTCCATCAACGTATAAAATAAGCATAACTTGTTGATCGCTTAACACAACAAACAACTATAACAGATCTCACTATAACACTACTAATAGTGCTTGGGCTAACCCAAAATAACAATTACAATATTCAACATGTATACGATTTAAAAAAAATACGAGAAATAACTGATCATCATGTTTCAGATTTTAATAATCGGTGTTCATAAAACAAAGACTCTTGTAACTTGTAGTCGCAAAATTTCAATTTTTTGAAATGACATTTCGACAATATGTGACCCTACCCTGAACTAATCAAACAAATGAGTGATACATATTCTTTTTTTCCCCGTAACTTTCTTACAAACAACCCAAAAATATTAAATTTCAGAAGTTGAAGTTACAAGAGTTTTATCTTTAGATTTATAAGTTGTCCAAAATTCATACATAATTTTTTTTACGAATTCCCTCTACACATCCTAAGACCTTCCATAATGGAGGCGATTGTGGATATTGATTCAACGTCGAAAGTGGAGGATAAAGGGATTTGATGATGTGTCGCTCTCTCCTGGTGATTCGACGTCCTCCGAGTCTGCAGATCCATCGACGTCGATTCTCTCTCAAGCCGATTTTCTCTTATCAGTGTCTCTCTCATCCCTCCGATCTATCTTTCCTTTCTTCTCCCTCAACGAATCTTCTTCTTATATGTGTAGATTCGACCCACTGAATCCAACTTTCCACTGTAGAATCCACTGAATCGACTCTAATTTTTTAGCAAGTTTCGACGTCGAATCGATCTTTTGATTCGCCCCCATCGTGGAATGTCTAACTCTACAAATCCACTGGATTCAAACTGTTGAATCCAATAAGACTAGGAGCCCACTTATACTTTTGGGCCTCGGGTTGTCCCGAAATATGAATTTGGACCATATTGATAAGACCTAAACCAACCTCATTCCCTTTCTTCTTCCCTTCACCGCGCCACGACTTCGGCAGAGACGAGTTGGTCTCTTCCTTTCTTCGCCTCAACCGTACCTTGACCTCAACGAGCTCGGAGTTCAGCACCGGATTCCTCCAATTCTGCGTCTTTCGTTCTTCTCCGAAACCCCAATTTCATTCACCGGATTCGTATTTGGCTTCTCTCCATCCACCGGAAGCTTTTACGTCGACGGAGAAAGGTAATTTTTTGGTTTGGTCTCTATATTTTACACCGTCGTCTTCTCCTATTCACTTCAGGGTCTGTCTGAGTATGTTTCTGGTAAGCATTTTCTTAGAATAGCTGGTTTGGGTCCAGAAACTGTGGATTCTGATTTTCTATAAAATTGGATTGGAGCTTTCTGATGGGGTTTAAAGCAGTCTGTGAACAAAACCCAGAAGCTTTTCTGTTGTCTAAAATAACATTAAATAACGCCTCCATAGGTTAGCTTCAGAATCAGTGTGGATGGTAGAATTTCTGATAGGGAAGAGCTGAGCTAGTGAGTTTTGTTGTCTTTAATGTTGTTTTTGAAAACTATTTGGGTTATCTTCACAATGCACATAAAGTGTTCTATGTTCTGCGTCTGTGTGATGCTTGTTGAGAATGCACGTGTTCTGGTGCCAACAACTGCATCTTTGTTTATTGATTCAGCTTTTGAACCTAGCAACACAAGCCATAAATTTTGTGTTAGCCCATTGTTCTTTTTATGTTCTTGTTCTCAGAACCGGCCCTGAGGCCACGCAGGCCACGCCATGGCGTGGGGCTTAAGGCTGCTCACTATGTTTTGCGTTTCAGAGGTTGTATATTAGACGAAGAAGATGACAACTAAGCTTAGGATTTTGTTTAAATGGGCTGAGTTTTTGTTATTAGTTGTATTAGACCCATCTGACGAATCCATTCCATCAAACCCAAATTTACATCCTAACCATCCATATTAGGTTTTTAATCACAACCATTCATTTGATTCAACTTACTTCTATATATATTTTACACATAACACCCACAATCTCAAAACTTTCTCCATGACTCCATCCGATCTCTCAATGAGCAGCCAACTTCTCTTGCTCCATCCTCACCTTCTGTTTTTTTTACTGAGTGACAAGCTTGGTTGTATGTTCTTCTCTTCTTCTGTATTTTCGTCTTGTTTATTTTGTAATTATTTAGTAATGTTTTAATGTATTGTTCATCAATTTATAGGAAAATCTCAGATCTGTGATTTATCTAAAACGGGAGATCCATGGGTCATTTTTATTTTCAAGTTTTCAGATTTTATTGTTCTGATAATCTATCTTATTTTCATTTATAGTTCATATTTTTGTTTAAACGTCACTGCTCTATGTAGTCTAATAAATTCGATTTGTTGTTGAATAATTATTTATTGTATTTTTTCGTGGTATGATATGTAATGAAAATGAATTAACAATAAATTTGTTCACCAAAATGAACTCTGGACTGATAATTTATTAGACTAGTAAAATTTTAATTGTGATGAGGAAAATAAGCTCAAATATGAGGAAAAAATTTAGGATGATGAGGGCTCAAAATTCTTGATTCGCTTGGGGCTCCCAATTCTCAGGGCCGGCCCTGGGTGGACGACGATCGACACTTCGCCTACCAACACCATAGAACAACATAAACATGGCCGGTGGCCTAACCATCCCCCGAACTCTCAATCCCTACATCCGAACCCTACCGAGGTGTTCAAAACAAGTCAAAAGACTGAAACTACTCGCCGAGGGACAACACCTTAACAAACCGACAAGTCCCCAACCGACACAACGGACTGCGAAGCTGAAAACTTCCAATTTTCATAGGGGCTATTTGATCATTTTGAACAACCGACTTTATATTACATCTTCAATTGTACTAATCCAGACCGGACTAATAAGAGGACTATACTACAACCTTCACACTTAAAAACATATCATATTCCAACCTTGAACTTTCTTATTTTTTCATGGTCCATAATGTCTTAGTTATTTGTTTGAAATGACTAAACTATCCTTGTTACATTACAGTAACATGAAAATCAGATCAGGTCTAGCGGGCCATGCCTCACCCAAGACGGGCCCACACAAATTTAAACGTGGGCCCAACCACCCCACAGACGCTCCTTCAATAATCAATACGTGGCGAACTCGACCGTTGCGAAAACCAGCAGAAATATTATTCAATTGTTCTCTCCAACCCCACTTCAATTCGTCCTTCTCCTTCCTTCGCTCAGCTCTCGAATTTCCCCCCTTTACGATCACGATCCCACTTCTAATGGCGATAGCGGCGGAGACTCAGCCTCAAGAGCAGGTGAGCGTTATAATTTTGAGTTTATTCGTAGAGTTTTCTTTTGATGTATCTCCAGAAATGTGTGTAGTCTAGGGTTTTCTCGCGGCTTTTATGTTTATTTTTTTTGTGAAATTTGGAAGAGGAACGGACATTTGGAGAAATGGGTGTGTGTTTTCGTTTGATTTTTTCTTAATTTTGTTAGAAAGTTACATTTTTTTTCTTGTTTTGATTTGTAAGTGTATGTTTTTGCCATGGGGGATAGTTGCAAAAACTTGCGATGAACTGTGCGCGTTTTGCAAATACTATGGATAGTCTATTTTATTTTGCAAATGACATCTCCAACTATTTTCCGTCCTCAAATTCGTGTCATTTTCTTGGAAATGACAATTTTGCCCTCTTACATGATATGTGTTTTGTCATTTGTACATGTTTTGCAATTTGTAACCCTTGCGCACACACTTTTGTAGGGGTACTTTCAACTTTTGCAAAAAATTAACCCGTTAGTGATACGTTAGTGCTACAGAAAGCAGTTTGAGGATGTCATTTGCAGAAGATCAAAAATAGAACACTAATAGTATTTGCAAAGCGCACATAGTTCATCGCATTTTTTTGCAATTATCCCTAAAAAAATTAATTTCTAACTCCCGTGCTAGATTAGAAGGTGCATGCCATTTTCCTAGTTTCCAAGTTTGGGGAATGCTAGGGGTTTAATTTGTCATTTCTGCAGCCTTCTTCAGAGGTCTCGGCAGCGGAGAAAAAAAGATGGACTCTAGGTGACTTTGACATTGGGAAGCCACTTGGGCGAGGAAAGTTTGGCCATGTCTATTTGGCAAGGGAAAAGAGGGTTAGTGATTAAGTCATTACCTTTTCTGTGTAAATTCAGGTGCTTTTTGATTAATCCGACATGTGACAGTATGTTACAGATAACCCCCTCACCTTTAGAGGCTGTTTCTGATATCGAAAGGTCAATGTGGTATATGTAAATAACGTTTTCCCTTTTTAAAAATATGTATTTTGGGTGTATGTATTTCTTAACAGAGCAACCACATTGTGGCACTAAAAGTGCTCTTCAAGAGCCAGCTGCAACAGTCACAGGTTGAGCATCAGCTTCGGCGCGAGGTTGAAATACAGAGTCATCTTCGACACCCAAATATCCTACGACTTTATGGATACTTTTATGATCAAGTAAAGTCATTCTATGCTAGTTTTGTTCGATACTAACAAGGCCGTAGTGTAGATAAGGATAATTGCAAAAAAAACTCCCTTAGTTTTTTTTGCAACTTGTAGGCCTCTTCTTTAATAATTACAAAAAGTATCCTGAACTTGTCTTTCTGTTGCAATTTGTATAAAAATGATGGGTTTGCCCTTATAATTTATAAGAAAAAACGAAAATCCAAATTTTCGTATCACTTAATTTTCTTTCCTTTTTTGTACCGTACAAAGAGTAAGAAATTCAATGGATATGAAAATTTGGATTTTTGTTCTTTAATTATTGTTTTCTAAATTTAAATTTTCAAGGGTAAAATCATCATTTCGAAACATATTTATACAAAGTGTACCAAAAAGACAAGCTCAGGACACTTTTGTTTATCAAAGAAATTTGCAAATTTTTTGCAATTATCCCTTATACACATATATATGGATGTTTTGCTGACGGATTTGTTTCCAACCAAATTATTGCAGAAACGGGTTTATTTGATCTTAGAATACGCAGCCAAGGGTGAGCTTTACAAGGAACTGCAAAAGTGTAAATACTTCAGTGAAAGAAGAGCGGCTACCGTGAGTACTTCTCATGCCATGTATCGAGTTTAGATAGCTTTCTTTATTTTGCATTAACATATAATTTATCGCCTAAATTGATGCACGGAGCAGTACGTTGCATCATTGGCTCGGGCACTGATCTATTGTCACGGGAAGCATGTAATACACAGAGATATCAAACCAGAGAACCTTTTAATAGGCGCACAGGTACTGCATTTGTAACTGTACATTTGTTCTAGGGGAAATCTCACTCACCCTAAGTTTAAAAAGTTTTTGTCAACCCTCCGTCAACTTTTTTTGGTATGAACTGACGAAAATACCCTTATTTTCTTGAGGGTATTTTCGTCATTTCACACCCCAAAATTGATGGAATTTGGGTGAATTGAGGATTGTGTATACTTAAGGGTAGCCGAGTGAGATTATCCGTTTATTCTATATCTGAAAATTTTGATTTACACAGTTTTCTTAAGTCATCTATTTGACATTTTGCTTCCAGGGTGAACTCAAGATTGCAGATTTTGGGTGGTCAGTGCACACCTTTAACCGCAGACGGACCATGTGTGGAACACTGGATTATCTTCCTCCTGAGATGGGTAAGTGGAGAGCAAATTCATACTCAGTTGGTTCGTTGTTAAAAGTTAATAAGGCGATACTTAAAGGGATAATTGCAAAAATAATTTTCATATCCCTTAAATTTCTTACTCTTGTACGGTACAAAGAGGAAGAAAATTAAGGGAAATGAAAATTTGGATATTTTTTGGAATATAAATTGTAAGGGTAAAATTATACCGATTGCAACAACAAGAAAGTGCAGGGTATTTTCTGAAATTAACAAAGAATAGGGCTACAAGTTGCAAAAAAAAATGAATACCTCAGGGTACTTTTTACAATTATCCCATACCTAAACTTTCATAATTATATTCTGAATACTTGAAACAGCTCACTTGGAACTTGCAGCTGCTTAATTAATTCTCTTGTTTGATTGACAGTGGAGAGTGTAGAGCACGATGCAAGTGTCGATATTTGGAGCCTTGGTGTTCTGTGCTATGAGTTTCTATATGGTGTTCCTCCTTTTGAGGCAAAGGAACACTCAGACACATATAGAAGGTAATCCTTGACACAGAACATGTTCCAAAATCATCAATTACAATGGTCAAAGTTTCTAGAGGTAAATTTATCACTGTCGCCTCGGTGACCTTTGATTCTCAAAAACACACTGTATAGGTGAGGGGTTATCAGTAACACACTGTCACCTTTCGCTATTCATCAAAAACCCACTAAAATGGGACAGTGTGTTCCTGATATACCCATCACTTATTCAGTGTGAACCCGTGGGTTTTTGATGAATAACGAAAGGTGACAGTGTGTTACAACCGTCACCTATAGGAGGTTCCTAAAACTCAAAGGTCGTCGAGATGGTGTGAATAACATTTTCCCAAGTTTTTATGAATTTAAATGTAGCTGTGATTTGAGTGGTATTGTTGTTTTTAAGGATCTGCTTACATTCACCTTGCTGATATGCATAGCTTGATGACTATTTGCAGGATCATTCAAGTGGACTTGAAGTTCCCGCCAAAACCTGTCGTGTCTTCTTCTGCTAAGGACCTTATCACCCAGGTTTTAACCCTTATCTTCTAAACGTTCTAGGGATAATTGCAACTTGAGATATTCACTTTTTGGAAGTTGTGTATCCCTCAACTTGCCTTGTTGCTTTGTCTGAATATGTTTTAAAATGACAATCTTACCCGTGAAAATTCTAAAATAATAAGGAGAAAACAAAAAATCAATCGTCCCCCATCTTACTATTCTTCTTCTTTGGACGTGCAAAGAGGAAGAAAATTAAGAGTAATGAAAATTTGGCTTTTTGTTCTAAACTTATTATTTTTAAAGGGTGAAATCGAAAAAATAGCATAGAAGGGAATTTTTATTTACAGTTTTTAAAGATGAGAGCTATAACTTACAAAAAGATACATTCTGTCGGTACATCATATAGGGATAACCTATCAAAACTACACTTTTAGATTTTCTCTCTCAGCTACACTATAATTTAGTAACAAATGGCAAAAAATCCCTTCATTAATTTTAAAATTTTCAATTATATAATGAATTTTGCCCGAGTTCCTTCAATTATTGTAGGGTTATTCTTGTCATCTAAATAAGTTTGGAAGTTCGGGGTGGGTTTGTAACATTATCCCTTTCACATATGAGTAACTCTGAAACCGTTCTCTTTCGGGTAAAACAGATGCTTGTCAAGGATTCATCGGGCCGCCTACCGCTACACAAGCTTCTTGAGCATCCTTGGATTATACAAAATGCTGAACCCTCCGGCATGTACAAGGGTTGAGGGTCGGAACCATATTCTTCAGACGGACATTTGACCAGGTTTTCTGAAGCATTTTGCTGCAATACCTTACTGCTTTGGTGTGTTGTCTTCGGAGAATGCATAAATTCATTTTGTACCATATTGTATACGGAGTATGTGTAGATTTGTCATGACTGGTGTTATCATTGTGGCTTTGTGTGCCCAGCCAAATACTGTTTCTTGAAGGAATAATTACAAAAAAAGTATTAAATATTCATTTTTTCGCGACTTAGTAGTTTTTTTGATAATTATGAGAGAGAACTTTGAATTTATCTTTTTGTTGCGCTTTATATAAATGTGTTTAAAAATGATGATTCTACTCTTCACAATTGAAATTTTAATAAATACTAATTAAACATACTATCTAAATTTTCATATCCATTTAATTTCTTACGCTTTGTACGGTAAAATAGGAAGAAAATTAAAGGATACGAAAATTTAGATTTTTTGTTTGTGCTTAGATATAAATTGTGAGGGCTCATTTTTATATAAATTGCAACAAAAAGACAAGTTTAGAATGCTTTTTTTTAACAATTATGAAAAGAGGAAGTAGGCTCATTTTTATATAAATTGCAACAAAAAGACAAGTTTAGAATGCTTTTTTTAACAATTATGAAAAGAGGAAGTAATTACAAAAACAGATGTTCTTCAATTACTATTTATTGAATTTAAATTCCAAGAGCAAAATCATGATTTTGAAACAAATTTATGCAACGTTCAATAAGACAAGTTCAGAGTATTTTTTTTACAATTACGAAAGAAGAGGGTCATAAGTTACAAAAAAATGAATACCTCGAGTGACACTTTTTTGCGATAATCAAATAAGAAGGCTGCTAATTATAAAAAGTAAATATATTTTTTACTAACTATCCCTGAATAATATCCCAACATCTTTCTTCAGTTCATCATATGTGCAAGTTTATTTTCTAGACTCAAACTGTCTTTCCATCTTCTCTAAAGTCAAGCAAAATGTGGAAGTCAAAATAAAAATCACATTGTACATAAAAATTGAAGAGCCTAACATCGTAACAGAGTCAAATCCAAAATCCTAGCTGCAACATAAAGGTCTATAGTTCCTCATTTACATCAAATCATGTAAGATATTTTCTTACTTATGGCCTTGACTTCTGAAGTATTAACCACAGCTGACAACTATGGAGAAGGTTCTGTATCTCTCTTTTCCTTGGGGCTCAGAAAGCTCGGTTGATTAGTTGACGACAACAGCCTCGCCCACATCCTGTCAGTGATCACGACCTGGTTCTGCTTTTCAGTGACACGCTGTACATAAAGGATTGAAACTAAATATGAGGTACTAGTGTTTGCTGGTTTGAGGTTACTTGCGTGTAAAGTAACGAAATATAGTTGAAACCCTAATTTGGACCTTAGCCAAGTTTTAGCCGACCACTGTGGATGCTCAGGGAGCCTATTTCTTTCTTGATATAACAATCTTAATTAGTTCTTTAAGAACAAAAAATTATTTGATGCTCCATTACTTCTACATAAGCAACTGAGTCCAAATTGCTTTAGTACACCTGATTTAATCGATAAAAAAATTAATAACTTCTGATACTTTCAGATGGCTTTAGAATACTATTAGTTATTGCTTTTAATCCTCTATGGCTCTCTGCTGCTATTTCAGCCTATAAACTAAGGATTGAATCTGTCAATAAACATATCTTAGTAACCCAAAAGCAAGCAAAAAGGAGGATTAAGGTACATACATTGAAGGGAATGTAAGCATGTCTGCCGTTGACGGGTCCAACTGTGAATCCAGTGTAACCTGCCATTGCCCCATGAACCGCACTTTGGGCAGAAGTGTGCAATAGATATTGTCCAATGCATTACTTTGGATGGCACGGATCATGTAGGTTGGTTCTGTTACAAAAATAGGTTCCTGATATCAGCTCTTGCACATGCTTCTGTTCTGGGTCTAGTTTAAGGAAGAAATATTTGAAGTCAACTCACCTATATATTTAAGATTAATGGCCATCTTCCCTTGTTTTGCAAAATGATCCTACGATAAATCATTGGCTGAGATTTAGGACAAAATCAATGTGGTTTTAGGAAAAGCAATGGGATAATTTCAAAAAAGTATCCTGAGGTATTCACTTTTTGTTGCACTTTGAGTAATTTTGTTTCAAAATGCTGATTTTACTCTTTAAAAAATAATAAGTAAAAAACAAAACAAAAAATCCATAATTTTCTTCCTCTATACGTCCACAGAAGAAGAAAAGTAAGAGAGGTAAGAGTTTTGGATTTTTACTTATCATTTTTAAAATTGAACATTTCAAGGGTAAAATCATCGTTTTGAAACAAACTTACACAAAGCGCAACAAAAATGCAAGTTCAGAACACTTTTTGCAATTATCAAAGAACAGAGCTGCAACTTGCAGAAAGTGAACACCTGAGGGTATTTTTTTTTTTTTTGCAATTATCCCCAAAACAGTCTAAAGTGATACCTTGATCTTATGAGATATCCACAGCCCTACATCTTGTAGAAGCTTGTTCCCGGAAGCATCTTCCTTGTCCATGGACTGTAGACTCTCTGAAAGAAGCTC
>JAYMTN010002929.1:0-10460 GCA_036897425.1 Erodium trifolium
GAGTCCCACTATTCTGCACAGTCAGCATACGGCACCCGGCACCCGAGCCTCAATAAGGGTCTTCCCACTGTACATGCTCTTACAACAAAAGATTGTGGGATTGTTGGATCTGGGCAGCTTCAACGAGGTTGGTTTGGCCATCGGGTATTGAGGGTACTTAAGTTTGAGAAATAAATATCATCATCATTCGTCTGTTTGAGAGGCTCAAGCTTGTTTGGGTCAATATATACGGTGTGGAAAAGCTTTCTATGGGGTAGAGAGCTGGTTGGTAAAGGATGATATCTTAGAGTTTGTTAGGGTCGGGAATCCCCGTCCTGAACCCACCCCGTTGCCATCCCGACTCGGGATATCAAGGGTTTCAAGTGTCCTTGGGTCCCCCAGGTTCCTGGTTTTGACCTCTAATAGTGGTTGCAACAAACTAGATGAACATAAGGGTCTTCGACCTTATGTTTTTGGATGGAGGTTGGATATAAATCGGGTTTTGACAATTCTATAAAAGGTCGATTCCCGACCAACCTATAATATCCCTTATGGCCGTTAACTGGGTATAATGCGTATGATGTGAACCCCAATTAGACGTGTATTGTTAGAATATAACTATTATTGATCATATAAGTATCAGCTTGGACTTTTTTTTTACTAAAAAAGTGCGATATTATATTAGAATTCATTTAAAAGAATACACTGGAGTGCGTCCAGGAGATTCCTTGACCACAGAAGGATAGACATAGAACGAGTCTCTTTGACTAACCAGTGAGCTGCCTTATTCGTGGTCCTTTTTGCAAATTGGAGAGAGGTTCTCTCGTTTTTAGCCAGCATAAGACGAATGTCTCCAATAACAGTACCGACCGGGGATGCTGGCGGTTCCCCTATTGAGTAGAACCTGAGCATCCGATCGTATAATAATAGGATTCGTTCTCAACAAGGACGTATTTCGAAGTGCAATCGCTATGACATAGGCTTCAATTATAATCGGCGATCCACACTCCATAATGACCCCATTAGCCGTGAGTCCAACTTGACCATCCCATGCTCGCGTAATTAAAAGCCAAGCCGATTGATTCGAGTCCTGAAAGATGGCACCATCCACATTGATAACCCAGGTGCCTATCGGGGGTAGAATGAACCTAGACGGTCAGGTCGGGCGAGCATGTGTTGGAGTCACCTGATTCGAATTTGCTTCGTTCCCAGCTAGGAGGTGGGCCCGAGCATCCGCCAGTACTTTTATGCCTGCTGGGGAGACCCCATTCCAGACCCACGCGTTTTTAGCCTTCCATATCTCCCATAGGACACTAACAATCTCCGCCTCCCTGCTCTTCAGGGGCCCCGTAATGAGAAACTCCCACCATTCCTCAAATGTTTGGTTAGGTACGGGGGGAGGCATACCTCCCAATTTCCCCCAACAAGTCTTTGCAAAGCCACATGAAATGAACAAATGTGAGACCGCTTCATCCTCTCTTTCACACATAGCGCACGTGGATGTAATCGGGACAAACTTTCGAGTAAGGTTACTCGCGACCTAAAGGGTGTCTGTGAGACATCTCCATAAGAAAACCCGAAGTTTAAGTGGGATTAGAATATCCCAGATTGAGACTCAGGTGATTGCTCCCACATTTTGGTGTTGGTGATGATGCGTCCTGGCCAGAATAACATAACCAGTCTTTGTAGTATAATGACCGTCCCTGTCCGATGCCCAATACCATTCATCCTTATGTCTATTTTCCGATAGTGGGACTTGGAGGATGTTAGCCCTATCTGGTTCATCGAATAATTGATTCAAAAGATCGATATCCCAGCGTCAGGTGACTGGGATCATAAGTCCCGCAACTGGTGCCCCTACAAGGGTGGCACTTGTCGAGGTAATAGCAGCGGTCTGCCCTACTAGCCAATGAGTGCCTTGGATCAGAGTGTCTCGACCACGCAGACCACTCTGCAGGAGCTCTTGGGTGGAAAGGATACTTGCCCAAGTGAAGCTTGCCTATCTACATATTTTCGTTTGTAAAACGTATGTGGTACGGAAATACCTCGCCTTGAGCACCCGAGAGACAAGAGATTACGGACGATGTATTAGTCCCCACGACTGCTTCTCCAGAAGGGTAGTATTGACGTCCTGGAGATGCCTAAATCTTATGCCACCACTGTCCTTAGGCATACATAATTTGTCGCAGGCTTGCCAAACAATTTAGTGAGTCGATTTTTCTCCCCACCAAAACCGCGCCAGCGTTACGTGTATCTGGTTCACAATCTTTTGAGGCACCCTAAAAACTGACATAATTTAGATCGGTAGGGAGGTGAGAACAGACCGAGTCATCACCTCCCGTCCTACCGGGGATAACAATTTTCCTACCCATGAATTAATCCGAGATATAACACAGTCCCCGAGGTACGCCATTGCCGCGTTACGATTTCTACCAATCATGTTAGGAACCCCCAAGTACATTAAAGCAGCAAAGGTCTCGACTATAGATAGAATACCACAACATTCTTGTCGCATTTCCTCAGTGGTATTTGTGCTAAAAAGAGTAAAATATTTCTGCATGTTAAGGACTTGTCCAGATAATTTTCAAAACGTATGGATGATGTCTTTAATACGGCGTGCCTTAGACGTGGTTTCCCTGCAAAATATGTAACAGTCGTCAGCAAAGAACATATGGGAGATCTCAGGTGCTCTACTAGCAATCTTGACTCCGTGGATATGTCCCGATCCCTGATCGATCTGTAGAAGGTGGGATAGACCTTCGATAATAAGTTAGTTGTACACATCATTAACCATGTTCCGGTTGGAACATAAACATAGCATAATATATTTTCGGTTTTCGGTTTTTAGTTTTTGGTTCCCTCTAGATCTACTTTTGGTTCCAGTGGTGGCGCGTTGATACTCCTGTCAGATCCCCTGTCCTCTTCTTCCATTCTAGGACTCGTGGTTGTTTGAGGCTCATCGGACGGTTTTCCTCCGGCGAGTGGTTTAACCCTGTAGGCTTCGTTTAAAGGTAGAGTTCAAGGTGGGTGGTGGTGTCTTCATCTGTCCTGGTCCCTGTGGAGTTTGATAGTGGTAGACTTTCGGTGAAGCGGGTTCGTGTTGATCGGTGCCGGAACTCCATATTTGGTCGTCTCGGTTCTCTTGGCTCTGCTTCTGGTTCGAGGTGATCGTCTATGTTTCAAGTCCGTCTCCTTCCCCTCTTCCTCCTGGTTTACTCTATGTGTCGGAGTTGTCGGATTGGTTGTATTTCCCGGTATTGGCGGTGGTTATGAGGTCCGATTTTGGGGCTTTTTAGGGATAGGAGTCTGATTTGTTTCACAGGGTTCAGGTCCTTGTTCTCCTCTGATTTGGGGCTTCGATTTCTTGCTTGGTATTACTATGGATATTGGTCCTCACCTTTTGGGCCATTTCTTGGTGTTGGTCGAGGCTGGTTTACCTACTGGTAATGAGGACTGAACAAGAGGTTTTGCGAAGTCTTCGTCAGATCAACTAAGCCCTATTGATTCGATGGCCTTGTGATCGGTAGGAGCTGCATGGGTGGCTGGTTGTTGTTTTTGGTGCCTTGGTCATCTCGGTACTTCTCCCTCTTTTCTTGTTCTTTGTTTTTTTCTTGTTTCACCCCTTATAGGATTGTTAATTTGTTGTGCTTCAAGGTTGTTAAATTCTGGTATAGGATTGTTAGACTCATCTTTGATACTGTTCAGGTTACTTACTATGCAAGTCCACTAGCGCTATGGACCTCAATAGGGGTTGCCTTTATTAGTAAGTCCCCTTCGTTAAAGGGTTTCCCACTTTTCCTTTACCTTGTCATTTGCTCTTAAAAACTTGGTTTATAAAAAAAAATTGTTGATAAAAAAATCGATTCACTCTCCATCCAATGATGTAGGATGAATAGCATATGGATAACGGACTGGATGAATAAACATACAGAGCGGACCACCCAATGATAACGCTCCGGAGCCCCCTGGCGCTCTGTGACGTTCCAGCCACATGCCTGGGAATGTCATTTTCGTCCGGTGGGATAATTTATGGGTCCGCATGGTAGTGGATGCTTGTCGTCCACACGATACAAGAGAAGAGACAGACCCTGAATTTGCGTTCAGGTCAGTCCCATTCTTTATACGTAATGTTCCATTTGTTGGGTGTGTGCTTTTTCCTAAGTAACATTTACTCAAGTTGTATAAAGCATGCTCCGTGGTCCGGGGTTGTGAATGTTTATAGGAACCACATACACAAAGATAGAGAGATTCAAAAATTAGAATTACAACAGAGAGAAGGGCCTATAATTAATCTATTCTAAGGAAACTAAATCTCTATGGTCAGCCAAAACTGATTTTAACTATATTTTACAACTACAGGCACCACCCTCCTGGTAACTACTTTAACAGTAGAACATTACCCTCTTTACGTTCTCTTTCAAAGCCGGCAATGGCCTCACACCACTTTCACTTTCTCCGGCTGCTCGCGTAGCCTTCCTCGTATTTGAGTCAGTCTCTTGCAGCTCCGGTTCCATGTAGAACCGAGCCCTGAATGCCGCCAAATGTGCATAATATGCTGGTGGAACTGCAAACAAGACTCACACAATTACTGCAACTCCAATGACTTGAGCTCGTCAAGAAAGTAACTAGACAATAAGAGATGTTACTTTTACTCACCAACAGAGACCGAGCGCGTGCACCTCGCGTACGTGTAACAAAGATTGTTTGTCAATGACTGAATCCCATCAGCCGTAAAATTATTTTCATCCCACAGAACATGGTAGTGAGCTGGACGACTTGTTCCCTATAAAACATGAATAATACACACTAAATGTTCATCACATCCGTCACCAGACCATGTTTCAGCATAATCGACCACAACATACCTGAATTCCAGCATGACTGCAGAGATAAAAATCAAATTCGGTGGGATGGCATATCTTAGAATCAACAACGGTACCTGAATACACCAAAACTTATTAACCAAGCATTAAGGTCTTTATACATAGTGTGTCCAAGTTCAACATTCTTTACCAGGCAATATGTTGCCACTCTTGTCCATGCTGCTCCTGTCCCTGTGGTTATTTGCAAACAACCGTGTGTGATGTCGCTTTTGTACCACGATGAATGTAACCGGTGGCTGATAGTTCGGTTCTAGAGATGCACAAGCCTGTAGTCACATTTCACAACTCTCAGAGACCTACATTTTCTTTTCTTTGTAATGCACAAAAAACTCACCTTCCTGATTGCATCCAACTCGTAGAGCAGAACTTGATAAAACTGTCCTTCGCTCACACCATCCCTGTAGAATATGATTCTAAGAGGCTTCTGCCCCGTCGCCTTCCTAAAGGACACCAGAAGATCCCTGCACAAAACAGTATGTCAAGTAACTTCAACGCAGTGAGCTGAAGGAATTTAAGGGGAATGCAATTGAGTAAGTATACCTGATCATGCCCCCTGTAACAGTTCCACGAACCGGATCCTGCCATGTTTTGTACAAGTCTTGTATGAGTTCCTGCCTATGAGCTTGAGCACAGACTAGTCCAGCGTATTTCGTCACTTCAGGCCAGTCTTGAGAAGCCACCAGCTGCCATCACATCACACCCTCTCCCTCAGTAAATATTACTTTACCCAAATAATCGTTACTGTAAAAAAATTGGTTTAAGAAAGAATCAAATCTGTACAGCAGCTATTGAGGGGATTGAGTCTTCTCCATTCTCCGGGTGGGTCACATCTGCTCCAAATATTATCGTTGGTATGTCACTAACCAAGGGTATCCTGCACCTAATAGCATCCAATAGTATGGTGTTTCTTCCACCCATCTGCCCCGAGGATAGAACATTTTGAATTCATTAACTATCTCGTGCAGCAATAGTATTCTAATTTGAAAGAAAACAGCTAAATGAGGTATAATCAGACCTTGACATTGATCTTCAAGGACACATTAGCCAAATATTGTTTGCTGATCTTGAAGACGTGCTTTGTGAGACAGCATTGAGATATCTGACCCAGATCAGTTTCACATATTCGCTTGAGGTCACCTGAACATAAGAAACACGTTATTCGAATAAAATAGAGCACAAAGCTTAGTCTATTATGGTTCAAAACCATGACCCGTATTCGTACCATATAGGGTACCATTGTTGTCAGGCAATATAGCTAACAGAAGTTCTAATTCTTTCCCTTTGGTTTTGTTCATAGATGCATGACAAACATGCTTCAAAGCTTTTTCAACTTGCTCGGGTCTGGCATTGTAGATCGGAATAACAGGATCCAGGTTAAATTCCTAACAGAGAAAATTAAAAATGTCAGAGAAAATGAACACCAAATTTTCACATAGATAAACGATGCATATAGGAACATACCATGCCAGATACTTGACACATCTGAGCTAGTTCAGTACAAAACCCACGAGCAACGTTCTCTTGTACACTTCTCGAGAAGTTAATACAAGCCCACCGGCTTACAGTCATCCCATTTATCATTTTCTGTGTTATACAAATTAAAGTAAAGGCTCAAGGTAAGGAGTAAAAATCTCAAGCAGACTGACTATACCTTGTTCATCATATTCCACTGACCAACTTGAGGTAAACAGTCCTTTTCTTTTCCAGTGTCATGATACTTGAGCTACGTGTGATAATAGTGCTATGAGATACTATATCATAAATGTAACTCTAAAATCGGTTTTTTAACTAAGGAACTATCTTTACCCAGGGTGCAGGAAGGATTCGAGCCTCAACAGAAGCAAGCTTCTCGCTGATTTTGATCCCGAACTCTTTTGCATAAGGGTCTTGATCATAAGCATTCTGTTGAACCGTCTGCTCTCCACAACCATAAATTTTATTCGAATAAGCTAAATTGATCTCAAGTAAACCACACTGCTACTAAGATGACATAATGGTGCATATAGAGAGTACCCGCAAGACGTCGTTCTCCCTATCTCTAGGTCTTTGGCAAGTAACTTTCAAGAGAGCTGTGATTTGCCTTTCATTTAACCTCTTACTATATCGCTGCCCCTCAACGATTTTGCATGCCTAAGAAACCAAGGTACCAGGTGAGACTCGTTGGAAATAAACTATGGATTAAATCGGTTACTACGAGGCATCTTTACCTCCATAGGTAAATAGTTCGGTTTTTTCTGGTTTCCTACTTGAAGACAAGGAAGGTGTGTATGCTGGATGGTGAAACCGTACATTTCTCGGAAGTATTCAACAACTGACTTCATGGTTGAGTTCTCGTCAACAGGGAACCTTAAACAAACAATACCAATAAAATTACTACACTTGTATGTAACATTTAATCTAAGCACTGAACAGGATAGAGGTATAAACCATACATTAGCTCTCTTGTGGGCTGAGATGTCAACCCTGAAACACGGTACTTTCTTCGTACATTTCCTCTGTGCGTTACTTCAACTTTCACTCCTCTCAGGGCCTTTTTAATCTGGTTCATGCGCAAGATCATTGTACTGTTAGTAGCAAGGTTATGGATGAAACAAGCCTGAGCTGAGCCTCAAAAGATATGTACCTTGACACGGTCAGCATCAGATAGGGGCCGTGATAAGACGTGTTTGCCTAGAAGCTGAGCAACAAACTCTACTACAGGGAGAGCCTCGATGAACGCAGCAGAAGCCATATCTGGAAAATAAAGAAACAAAGGAGATGAGATCGAGACTGCATAATAGGGAGAAGATCAAGTTGTCACAAGTTAATAATGGTAACTTGATTACCAATGTTTAAAGAAAGCCCCATTTGGGTAGGCCTTATACTTTGGTAAAACCCGCACCATGACTCCAAGCCATCTCCAAGACGTTGTGGTCTCCTAATATCAGGTGAAAAGAAGGATCTCCCAACGGGGCAGTACCTGAAAGAAAAGCGGGATTGTCAGATAAATGACAATTCAATTTAGAAAGCCGCCTTGATTTCATTACAAGAGATAAATGATATAGATACCGCTTGTTGGAGAGCTCTCTCAATACTATGTCAAGGACTTGAAGAGCTTCTTGGGGAGCATCAGCGCGCCTTCCAGCCAGAAATTGGCTCAAATGGTGCATGTTTGCTCGGGCGACAAACTTAATCACCACTTTGTATACCCTCACTCTTCTGAAAATTACATAACCAACAATTAGCATTACATCCATAGTTGCAAATCAAGTGAAACCCAATTACTATCCTAAATGAAACTTAACGACCACTTTGTAACAAATGAGACAAAACGAAGATATTAAAGTGGCGATAAATCGTTACTTGGAGTTGGGAGCATTGATTACATCCTCTTCGTCTACGAGCTTAACGTTGAACTCCTTCCGAGCAAAGGGAAGCTGACCAGCTGTGTAGAGGCTCTTTCTGCCATCATAAGCAGGCAACCTCATCCCCAAATCTGATTCTCTGTATAGCTTCACAAGCTCTGCCATGATAGCTCTGTTCACACTTATTGATGCCACTTCAGGTATTATTGTGACCTGCAAAGTTGAAACAGGAGGGTAAATAAGCAATAAGAACAACTCTGAATCCCCTAATTAAGACCCATAAATGCATTTCAAGACCAAACCATAAGAAAGTACAAAGTGAAAACAGAAACCTTATCAATTTATACTCTAATGGAACAGCTTATACAAATAGAAAAGATCATCCATAAGCATAAAACAAATGTTCATCAGAAACAAAACCATTAAATGAACTAAAGCTTACATCATACTGGTTCAAGTCCTTGTCAGGTAACTCTGCTAGGAAATGGTTGGCCTTGACTATACACTTTGTCCCAATTTGCCCAAAACCAGGCCTTGGAGCAAAGCTTAGAGCCTTGCTGGAGGTGGGAACCCCCATTTCACTACTGCCATGTCGAGGACCTTTCACGACCGTCTTGCCTCCTCTGCCTCTCCTTCTTCCCCTGGTTTTGGTCGGCGGCCCATTGCTGGTTTGAGCCGTTTTGGGCTGTTTCTGAGATGGGTTCATGGAGTTGTGCAAGTGGGTCTTGATCACAAGGTGCTGCTCTGAGCTCTCTTTCATTTGCCTTATAGCCATAGGCATGGTGGAAGTGGATCACTTGTTACTTACTATACCCAATAACTAAGAAACAAAAACTGAACTAATCTTCACTCTGAAAGGACTCAATAATTACTCTCCTCTCTCGTTTTTGCTCGTTTCTGAGCTGCAATTGAAGAACAAGTGCATACAAATGCATGTGAGCTAAACGGCAAAAACTGCACAAGTGTGATTAATGATGATGATGATAGTGATGATGATGATGCATTGTGCTTTCAATTCATGTCCACAAGGTTCAGTCTTTGTTGATGAACACAAACATTACCATTCCTTCGCTAAGACTGTAACCCAACCTTGCACCTCTGTTTCAGCAAATATATAGTAACTAACAAACATCCAAAACCCCCAAACAAGGTCCTATCTCTCTCACACCGATCGACATTTCAGAGACACAACACTCCAAACAAACATCTGAAACCAATAACCTATCCCAAGGCTTCTTCATATAGTTCCATTGCCAAAGGGCCAATGAGCAGTGACCATGAAAACATGGCCCTACCCTATGAAGAAAAGATTTCAAGGGCAAAAAATGGCAAGAACCCAGAAGACAAAACCATGTCACAAACACTGTCCCCTTATCAAAATCAAAACTTTTTTGGTGAGGAGATACAAAAATAAGTAAGTTGAGGAGACAGATTTGTGAGGGGTAATGGTAAAGGCCTTAAGGAGAATGAAAACAACTCACCAGATAAACAAGCTCGAGTAGCAGAAGATGAGAGGCAGTATCGAACTCGTTGAAGCAGAGAAAATGGAGAGATTCAAAAGAGACTCAATAGAGATGTGATGATGATGAAGATGAATCTTACACAGGCATGCAATTGCTCTGCATCTCTCTCTCTCTCTTCCGTTTTCTGGACTGATCGCGCAGCCTCGGGGACATATCATCACTCTGCTAGTGCTTGCATATATAGACATTTACCCAATAATGTTGTACCTATGGTTTATGGAGAGAGAAAGTTGGAAGTTTGAATGGGTGGAGAGAGAGTCCAAAAGAACTATTGAGGATCATAAAAGCAATCATACACAGAAGAGGAATAATTCCAACTTGCAGAACTCTATCCTGCATTCTTCTCTCCCTAGCTCCTATTTATATAGCATCTACAGCAACACATATAGCTTCTACGGCAACACGACCCGTACATGCAATTCAAGTAGCGTATGATTTGCGAGTTCTCACTCACTAAATCGTAGGTGGAAACCACGAATCGCGACTCACTGTTCACAAGCGTGGGTCGTGGGTTGCCAATGAGATATTGACACGTGGGGCATATGTGAAAAAAAAGACCGGTGGACTAACGGCCTGAAACACTAACATTTTTTTTTTATCAAATTAAATCCGATTATAACCTAAAAAAATCAAATTTTCCTAATCTATAAACACTACCATCTCATTTATTAAACTACCAACATTTCTCAACATTCTCTCTCAAAAAATTCGATCAAAAAATTCGACGACGA
>JAYMTN010002930.1:0-10459 GCA_036897425.1 Erodium trifolium
GTATGGCTAAGATTGGTTCTCACGGTTCTTAGGATAAGGGGTGGTTCTCATTAGATTTCTCCTCATATAAACTCTATGCCATATTATTTGGCAAGGGATTCACAATATTACAACTAATAACAGTTTCAGATAAACTAACATGAACTTACTTACCCCATCGGTTGCTAGAACAATGAACTCGTCGTCCTTTGCGAACTTCCTGTAGCCAATATCAGGAGTGGAGATGAGGCCATGGTTTTTCAAGCAGAAATCTCCGAAAGCCCTCGACATGGCTAGGCCAGGGCAGTTCTCTTCTGGCATCCATACTCTGAACACATCCGGTTCCTCGTCCAGTGGAAAGATTCTACCTTTGTTCTTCTTTATCCTCTCTGCTTCACTTGATTTTTCATACCACCAAGACAAGAGTATGAGGTTAATTAACAAAAGATACTACTTCATCGGTGGTACTGTCTCGAGATAAGACACTCACTGTTAGAGGACCAAATCAACTAAAAGCTGAAATTGTTAGTTGAAGGCTAACACAATATTGTTTTTGTAGAGAGTGGGGATTGAACCCGGGTCCGTGAGAAGCTAAACTCTCTAATATCATAAGGCAAAAAAAGCTCTCTTATTTGGCAAGGCCATAGGTCTAAAGCCTCGATGCAATGAGGATCTAATTTTAAAGCATATCAGTTATTTGGAATATGAAGCCAACAAAAGAATTGAATTTGAAGCAGATAGTGGGGATGATTATGTTGATCTAGATGATGCTGATCTTCAGGTAGGCAATCTATCTGCCTTCCCTCCTCTAGCCTAATTAGTTCTAATGAAGGTCCTCTCATGGAATCTGAGAGGTCTTGCAACCTCTCAAAAGAGGAGGACATTAGCTGACGTGCTTCGCAAGCAAGCTCCAAAACTCTTATTTATCCAAGAATCGAAACTTGAGAAGGTTACTCTGTCTTTCTTAAGAAGCTGTGGTTTAGGTTGGGGTTGGGATCTCAAATACTCTCCTGCTATAGGGACTGCTGGGGGAATCATTACTTGTTGGAACACTAATGATTTTATCTATCAAAATTCAAAATCCATTGATGGTGCACTAATCTGGTGGGGAAAGATTGCTTCCTTAAATAGAGATTGTTGTTTGATAAATGTCTATGCCACCACTTCAGCCTCTGCAAGGAGACCTTTATGGAGAGAATTAATTGCTGAAATCTCTACTCTTGATTCACAAACCTTGGTTCTGGTTGGGGGTGATTTCAATTCAACAGTGTCAGTTGATGAGAGAGCTAACCAGAGACCAAATGAGTCTGGCAGAGCTTCTTTTCTTAACTTCATTCAGAGGGCTGACTTGATTGATCTCCCTCTCTCTGGTGGAAAATTCACATGGTTTGGTCCTGGATCACTAGCCTCAAGGATTGACAGGTTCTTGGTCTCTTCAGAATTCTTAGCCTACTTCCCTCATCTAAATCAAACTTGCCTTCCAAGATGCATCTCAGATCATAGACCCATTACTCTTGCCAATCCTATCATGGATTGGGGCCCTAGACCCTTTAAGTTTCTGAATATATGGCTGGAGGATCACAGATTTTTCAAAGCAGTAGAAAACTTCTGGAACTCATATATAGTCTCAGGCTTGCCTCACTTCACCCTCTGGCAGAAATTAAAAATTTTAAAGGAAGATCTCAAGACCTGGAATGTAGAAGTTTTTGGTATGCTGGAGACTACTATCTCAGATCTCAGAACAAGTATAGACAAGATGGATGCTATAATTGAAGTCAGAGATTTATCTCCTCAAGAATGCTCTCAGAGAGGAGCCTTTAAAGCAGACTTAATCAAAAAAACAAAACTGTTAGCCAAGCTGTGGAGTCAAAAGGCTAGAAAAAAGTGGTTGGATGAGGGGGACAAGGGATCAAAGTATTACCACAGAATTGCAAACTACAATGGAGCTCACAAGAAAATTTCCCAAATTTGGCATGAAGACAATCTCTTAACTGATCCCTCCCAAATAAAGAATGCTGCAGGTGCTCATTTCAGTGCTAGATTTCAAGGCTCCCTACCTTCCACTATGAATATTGATGATCTAAACTTCAGCACTATCAGTCAAGAAGATGCTCAATGGCTTGAGAGGCCTTTCTTGGAAGAAGAGATCCTCAAAGCTATTATGGCTTGTGCAGGAGACAAGGCCACAGGTCCTGATGGTTTCACCTTGAGATTCTTCCAGGTCTGTTGGCCAATTCTGAAACCTGATCTTTTAAAATTCTTCCACCATTTCCATTACTCTGGACATATTGGCAAAGGCCTTAATTCTTCATTTGTGACCCTCATCCCCAAATGTGAAGCCCCTCTAACTTTCAATGACTATAGACCTATTAGCCTTATGGGGGGAGTTTATAAAATCTTATCCAAGTTATTGGCTTCAAGATTGAAAGTGGTAGTGGGAAAGCTGGTTGGTTTTAGAAATCTGGTTTGATAATGCGTAGACAAATAATGGATGGTATTCTAGTAGCCACTGAAGTGGTAGATCATTTTAAAAAGTCCAAGGTAAAGGCCCTAATGTTCAAGGCAGATTTTGAAAAGGCCTTTGACAAAGTCAGCTGGTGCTTCACAATGGATATTCTCACAAGAATGGGTTTTGGCTTGTTATGGAGACTATGGATATCATCTTGTCTCAGAGCTTCTGTTTCTGTACTAATCAATGGTTCACCAAGCCATGATTTCCAAATGCTGAGAGGGTTAAGGCAAGGTTGTGCTATATCCCCTCTGATTTTTGTGATCATATCAGAAGCTTTGAATCAAATCATGAAGGCAGGCTTATGGGGAAATCTCTTCACTGGAATAAAAATAGGTTCAACAGGTCCTATCATCTCTCATCTTCAATATGCTGATGACACTATTTTCTTCATTAAAGCCTCTCAGCAAGGAGCAGAAAATCTCAAGGCAGCACTGACTATGTTCTCCTTAACTTCTGGATTAAAGGTCAATTATGATAAGTCTACCTTAATATCCTTTAACATCTCAGAAGATGAAAGCTTTGATTTAGCAGAAGCTCTGGATTGCTCTATTGGTACACTTCCATTACCATATCTAGGATTTTCTTTGGGGGCCAATCCTAGAAGGATCAAAACTTGGAAACCAGTGATAGACAAGTTCAAAAAAGCTCTAGGACTTTGGCAAGCCAAGCTCCTTTCTTTTGGGGGTCGAATTACTCTACTTAAATCCACACTTGGTGCTCTTCCACTGTACTTCTTCTCTCTTCTAAAGGCTCCAAAGGCAGTCATAAAAACTTGTGAGAGCTGGCAGAGAAGATTTCTCTGGCATGGATCATCTATTTCTAGAGTATTCTGTAAAGTCAATTGGTTTACTGTCTGCAAACCCAAAGAACAAGGAGGCTTAGGAATCAAAGGATTAGCAGATATGAACACTGCTCTCCTTGCTAAATGGTGGTGGAGATTCACCACAGAAGATGGAGCTCTCTGGAAACAAGTCATCTGCTCTAAATATGGATGGGAGATCAAGGAATGGGACTTGAACAAATTTTCTGAAATTGGAAGCACAAGTTTTTTTAATCAGATTCTGATATTGGCCAAAGACCCTAGATTTTCTGATATCTTTGGCTCTAAAGGATGTTTATGGACTTTGGGAAGAGGAAATAAGATTCATTTTTGGACAGATTTATGGTGGGGGGAGACAGCTTTCAAGGATTTATTTCCCAGGATTTACTTACTTTCCAATGCTAAATCTGAATTAATAGAGGAGTTATGGTCTGGTGCTGATTGGGATTTAAAACTGAGAAGATCACCAAGAGGTTGGGAAGAAGATGAGTGGGGGATTATAAATTCAATTCTCTCAGTAGTCATTCCAAATGATGATGAAGATGTCTTAGCTTGGGCTCATGATGTCAAAGGCTTTACTGTTAACAAAATGTACTCTTTGCTTGCTCCTCAAGGAACTGTCACCCTCAACTGGACTAAAAATCTTTGGTCTCCAGGTGTACCTCCTAAAGTTACAGCATTTTGTTGGCTAGCTTGTTTGGAGGCAATACCCTCAAGATGTTTTCTGGAAACAAGAGGAATGCCTTTCTCTCTAGATGAATTGATCTGTCCTTCATGCTCTTGGGATTTTGAAGATGCATCTCATATACTCATTCACTGTAAACATTCTTGGGAAGTTTGGGGTCTAATCTTAGCATGGTGGGGAGTCTCTTGGTCCATGCCTGCAGATTTGAAGCAGCTCTTCTGCTCTTGGCATCAAATATTCAAATCCAGACCCAAGAAAGTATGGGGGAAAATTCTAAAATTAGCTTGTTGGATGATTTGGCTAGCAAGAAATGATAAAGTATTCAACAATGTGGAATTCATACCATCAGAGATTTGCTCCAAAATTCAAAATAGAATCTTCTCATGGGAGTACTCTTCATTCACTCCTTCATATTATTTCACTTATGAGAATTGGCTAATACATCCTGCAAAGTGTGTGGCTCTGAGGCAGGCTGGAAGATCTCATTAGCTTTACCTGGTGATTGGTATAATTTTGGTTGGGTCATCCAAGAGGTGAGGATGCTTGGTTTGGTCTCATTTCCTCTGCAGTGGCTATCTATCGATTGAGCTGCCTTTTGTTCTGTTCTGGGGTGGGGTGTGGGGGTGGGTTTTGGGAGGTCTGGGTACTGTGGTGTGGTGAGGCTTCTTTTGGGTGTTTTTCATTCTCTTCTTCCTCTGCTTCTGTGTGTGGGTAGCTTTAGTTGCTTCTCTCTTCTTTCCTTGATTATTTGTGTGGGTAGTCATTTTTAGGTTGAGAGTTCTTGGTGGATCGTTTGTGGTTGGGCTGCTCTGGCTTTTAGTTCCTTGTGGCTCAAGTCTCTTTTTGGTTCATCCTTTAATCTCCTCTTGTTGCAGCTTAAGTTTACAAGATCTTGCAGTTGACCCTGCCTTATCAATAGCAAGAAGTTCAGTTGCTAGTTTGGTTCAAATCTTCAGAATCCCTTTGCAACAATACCATCTCAAAGCTACATGATTCTGCAACAACTCAACAGTCCTACACTCAATCCAGCCAACTTTACATCTGTTCAATTCCAATTTCCTCAGCATCAACTCCAGCAGACTCACAAGTGCATCCTTAAGCCTCCACCTTGGCAATTTTTCAGGGTAGACAGCAGCTCAAGTTTGCAGGGCTTCTCCATGATCTCAGTAACACGTCAAATCCCTCCCCGCTGTTGGCATTAAGGTTCAACTGCATCCTCACAATAGCAGACTTATTATTTTGTCAGTTGACACCTTCACAATTTACTACCCTCATGTTTCAATTCATCTTCTTAGGTCACAATTATGTAATTATGTAATCGAATTATGTCTCTACAAACTTTGTCCTCTCTTTTCAATCTTTGAAAAGGGAGAGATTTATAAATACTGCTTTGCTGATTAAAAAAAAAAAATTAGAGGATCAACTCAACTAACGGCTCAAGCGGATAGTTGAAAGCTCAATTATAATTATACTCACTAGCCACATTGGGTTTCAAGTCAAGTGTGAGTTGGACGGGGACGGGTTCATTCCTACTGCCTCTTGTGCAAAGAACAGCACGAGAGTCTCCCAAGTTAGCAATCATCAAGTTTTCCCCCTACAATTCGCAAACATGGTTTAAGAGATCATTAATCAAGTTGTACCATGAATGTCACGGACTATGTACCTGTCTGATTACGACCACTGCGGTTGTGCCGCTGCAGGAAGTATCCACAGAGGCCGAGTGTTTGAGCTCTTGATCAACTTCTTTGTAGGATTTAAGAATGCTGGTCTCCAACATAGAATACAACTGGTCATTCTTGTGTCCCTCGGTACCCTTTTGACTCAAGTTATTAACTTGTGCCAGTTTAATATTTGCAGAGAGCTTTGAGGGTAGATAGTCAGCCACGTGGCCTGCGACCTTATCACCGTACGGACCATGACCATCAAACACTCCACAGAAGTAGGTATTTTTCTCCCCAACAAAATCCTACAAGTTTAGATTATAAAAACATTAGTTTTATGTATAGGGTTATGAGCAAAATGAGGTTTTGTTACCTCCCAAATTGTCATGGCATCTTGATTGAGGCCTTTTCTTCCTTGTCTGGTGTACATGGAACAGTACTTAGAAGCTCCTTTAACCCTCACTCGGGCCCCAAAATCTCCAGGTCTTGTGATGTCAACCTCCTCCTCCTCGTCAATGTCCCTCCTCTTCCTCTCGGGCTTATCTATGTCCTTCACAACCCCAATCTTCACTTCTGCACTGCAACACCCTCCCATCTTTAAACCCCAAGAAAGAGCAAAAATGCAATCAATACCCACTAATTCCCAAGAGTTTAAGGTGATGGGTTATGATTGATTATACAAAACCGACCCCCAAAACAAAACTTGTGGATGAATAAAGTTCCAAACTTTAACAGGATCTCTGTCTAATAATAAAGCTGCTGGTGAATGCTGATAGATTTGAATATGATGAAGGAGAATAAAACCCACCACTAACCCTGAGCCCCCAAAAGAAAACTCGGGCCCTCGGGGATTGCTGGTGGGTTTCAAATCGAAGCAGCAAAGCCGAGAGCAGCTGCTTTATGATGGTCACAAGAGACAGGTTTTCATGTTTCTTTTTCTATTAGATCTTTGCTGTCAATCTCTGTCTCCAATCACTAACAACAGAGATTCAATGGCACCCCTTTTTCTCTGTCTGGCCTCTCATTTTGGGCATTTTCATTCTCTCCATCTAATGGTGTTGGTGGTTCTACCTTATTACATGCATCAACTCTCATATGTCTAGTAATCTTAGCTAATTTAAAGACTGTTTGATCTGCGGTTTGCATGTCATATTTGCAAAGTCAAGTAAGACGGAGAGTTGATCTTATACATCTTAAAACGGGCAATGAATTTGAATTCATTAACTTTTCGTTTGAAGCTGCAATTCTTACAACCCAAGAAAACAATTTTTATAAAAGAAAAACTACATCTTGGAGGTACACATGGTTTTCTTTACCTGAATGTTACAGAGGATTTACAAGGAAGGGTTGTTTAGCTATTCTCATCACCACCACTGATGAACAAGCACTCCACTTTGCCTGAGAGAAGTGAACAGGTCCAAGCATTGCTCGTATGTTTTCTCATACTTTGGACTCCTCTTGCCGGGGCAGCATCTCTGCCACCTATTGTAATGACATTCCAGAAAGATCTCATCAATCAAGCAGATTGCCCCTGTTTCAAACAACCTCGGAATCAGATGGAACTCGGTTCCTTCAACATCCATCTTCATCACCACATAGTCTCTCTCAGTGACAGTCTTCTTCAACCAGTCTGCAAAATCAAACCCCTGAATCTTGTCCACCTCCCCATCAAAGCTCCGGGAGAGCTGCACAGCCTGGATTCTTCCCATTCCCCTCCCTTTAGCATCAACCTTCTGACCCGGGTCACGATGGATTTCGAAGAACAGGGTCTCGTTCCTCACCCACGCTGCATAAGGCATCAGTGACACACCCTTCTTCGTTTTGTATTCTCCATGGAAAGTCTTGTCTGCCTCAATTGCATACACATGGAATGTCTTGTTTTGCTTCGGGTACTGCTTCTTGAACCAGCTCCCTATGCTAGAACCATAGCTTCTAGCTCCAACGTCTACATACACATATCTGTCTTTGAAGCTAATATCAGCCATTGATGGCAAGTACTTAATGTTCTTCACATTCCTCTTCAGTGTGAGCCAAGGTTTCTGAGGCTCCTCTGTGATCAGAGGCTCGGCGTTCCTGATCAGCTCTTGCTTGTACCCAGGAACATTACACTTAATGGATCCGTCGCCATCAGGTTTCTTCGCCTGGAGGTCGAGAATTTCACTCTCTTTCTTCATGACCATCTCTCGAATAAAGGGCATTGACGAATTCAAGCCCTCTAAATCCCTAGATTTAACGAATTTGAAGCTACTGAACAAATCAAGGAATGAATTGAAACTGTACGTATCTTTGGCCTTAACGTGGACGACAAAAAACCCTTCGGGTTTGAGGGTCCGGCCAACTTCCGCGGCGAATCCTGCCGGCCGGAGGGAGGTCTCGACGGCGCCCCATCCGGCGAAGACGAAGTCGAAGGTGTTATTGGGAAACGGAATGCGGTGGCCCTCCCCGTTGATCACCCGAGGCTTCGCAGCCTTCTTGAAGACCCCCACAGCGTCGGCGACGCCAATGTCCCTCAGCGCAAACACATCCTGGCCCATCGGGGTTCCGACGCAGAGCGCCTTTGAGGCCGGCGTCAGGTAGCCCTCGGAGATCAGATCTTGGAACACGGAGGAGTAGAAATTGACGGCCTTGATCCAGTCCTTGCTGTTGTAGAGATCGCGCCGGTTGGGCCCCGAGGAGCGGGAAGACCTGACGGAATCGGCGGTGGCTACGGCGGAGAAGCCGGTCCCAGCGCCGGTGACTACGAGATTGAAATTGTCGTGGATGCTGAAGAAGCAGAAGTTGCCGAGGTTGCAGGACTCGCCGGCGACGGTGACGAGGTAGGCGAAACGGGCCATGACGACGAAGAGTCCGAAACAAAGGACCCGTTCCAGAATGTTCCGGAACAATCCGTGCTTGCCCGCCGGAGGCTCCATGAATGAAATAAAAAGAATATTTTTGGTTGAAATAATGAAAAAAATATGCCAATGTATAAATGGGGAATTCCTAAAAATAAGCCCTAAATCTGTAGGGTAGGAGACACGGAGAGGAGAGGGTCTAGCGAGAGCAAAAGAGAGCGGAGGTGTGGTTAGCGCCGACTAGAGCTCTGGCGGTGGTAATGATTGGAAAATAAGGAGAGAGGGGAAGGGCAAAATGGGAAAACATAATTGGAGGTTTTGGTTATGGAGGTGAGGTCATGTCCAGAGTTAGGCGATGAAGAAGGAGAGTCGGTTGGATTTGAGTTTCGTTCGAGTGTCGATATAGATGAAGAAACGGGGGATGAGACGACGACGTTTCGAAAACGGAAGAGCCGGTTCTCTCTGAAAGCGGTTTACAAACAGGGACACTATCTTTATTCGTTACGTCATGTATTATAAGTAAAAAATAAAAACTGAATTTTTTTTTATTACAAAAAGATATGAAAATGTAATAAAATTTGATTGATATTTCTATATCTAAATTTTTTGAAGGTAAAATTATCATTATAAAATAAACTAATACAAAAAATAACAAAAATACAAGTTTGGAACATTTTATATATATAAAAAATTAAGTACTTCATAAATTTGTATTACCATCATCCCTAAATCTAACACAATTATCAATAAATATTTTTGTTATTGGATAAAAATATATTTCTTTCCGTGTACGTTAGTTTGTAAGCATATTAAGAAATTAAAAGTACACAATTTTAATCACTCGAAAGATTCTTGTACAATAAACAATGAAATGAAGGCTTCCATGCAATCACCGAATTGGAAGTATCATCATGTGCATTGTGCAGCACAATTAATTAATAATTTCTAAAATCGAAATAATTAAGGACCCATGATCTTAATGCTATTATTTTTCGATTTTAGGAGCCATTATCAGTTAGCGAGATCCAAGAGTGTAATTAATTCAATTTCTGATTTTATTTAAAGAAATTATTAACATGGGTGTGACTGACTGTGACGCTGTTGTGTCGCTGACGGCGATGAGTTTTGGACGCCGGGAGAAATAGTAACTGTGTTAGCCGCCGAACATTGACAGGTAGCGGTTGGCGTACGATGAACCGTACACGTGTCGTGCTTGTAGTTTTGACCGATGTGTGCCGCGTGTAAGTGACTTCATACTTCGGTATTATGACGTCACTTTAGTGGAAGGAAACAAAATAAATTAAATGGAATGGAACAGAACAAAAGAAGGCGAGAGAAGATAATGGAAGGATACAGATATACATATTCTGTGGCCGAACCTGACAGCTAAAAGGATGCACTCTCTTTAGCTCCTATCTGTTCTGTGCATATTCATACATAATCTATTATTATTATTTTTTTTTTTTTAAAGAGATCGCCAAAGAGGTTATCATATGACACATTCTAGAGAAAGTAAAGGGCATGTGGAGCGGTAGTCTCTGATCAGCGTATAACGTTAAACTTTTCCATTGTTATGCCCATAAGCGATACATACAGAGGCATGAACAATCGTCGAATTTAACACTTTATTTGGCGTTTGAGGGTCGGGCCGAATTGCAGACATCAATGATACTGTGAAACTCTAACACAACGCGACTAGTTAGTCTCGTCTCTCGGGTAACTCCTTAAGTACATGAAGTACTCCCCTCTTCTCCCACATGTCTCCTCCAAAGAATTAATTGTGCTGTTTTATGAGAATAGGGACAGGATATTCTTTTTTTTTTTTCATTTGAAACAGTCAAGACATTTCTGTCACAAGATTTGCCATTATTATTTAATATATGAATCATGGTTCCACTCAAAAAATAAGAAGAATAAATAATAAATAAATTATTATGAGACACAATTTTGTTTTACTATCATATAATA
>JAYMTN010002931.1:0-10457 GCA_036897425.1 Erodium trifolium
TTGGTTTACGCTCATACTCTTCCATAAAAAAACCTCAACAACGGCCTTGCAAAACCGCCGTACACATTCGAGTATGGTACCTACCCCAAGTCGTAGGGAATTGTCTAACGAATCAGCCGAGCACCCGTAGGCTAGCATTCGTATCACGATAGTGCACTTTTGGTGCGTTGATAACCCCTTGCGTCCTACAACGTCCGACTTCTGAACGAAGTAATCGTAATGCTCTGATACCTTTTCCATCACCTGAATAAAAAGTGGTCGACTCATACGGTATCGACTCCTAAACATCTCGGTCCCATAGGTGGGGTTCTCGACAAAATAATCCTACATTAGTCGGTCATGGCCGTCAACACGACCTTTGTTAATCTGTCTTAGGTAAGGTTCTCCACTTTCGAGCCTTCACTTCATTGCGTCGAAATTTGGCTACATTTTCTCTAGCTCTCTCTCAACCTTTTCGCTGGATTCGTTCCCCCATTTCATGAACGTAGGTTTCTGAATCATCCATTGCTCGAACAAAAAAACGATTGGACTGCAAACTTTTTGGGAAGTAGAATTTGAGAGAGAAATGTTTGAGATGAAAATAAATTGTCGGATGATTGATAAATGAGATGAGGGGTATTTATAGATGGGAAAAAAATTAAAATTTTGATGTATTTTCAGATTTTTTTAATAATGACAAAAATATAGCCGTTGAAGCCAACGGTCTCCTTGCCATGCCAGCGCAACGTGATTAGCGGAGACGCGATTCACGAATTATGGCTCACGGTTCACAGGTTTGTGAATCGAATCCGCGCCTACCGCACACCACAATGTGTGACTCACAGTTCGCGATTCACTAAACCGTGAACCGTGAATCGTTCCCTATTTAACCCACAAAGTTTTTTGTCAGCAATTTCTCCTATTAACGATGTCTAGGAAGAAAAACCGAAACAATAATACCAGCAAAAGGCAAGCCCAGGCCCGACCCCAACTGGGTCTGGTATAATTTTTGTGTGTCAACGGGTATTTCAGGTTGATTTGGTTTGTTTAGCTCCGATGCTATTGGTTTTCTACGTGAATGTGCAATTCTTGGTGATAGATCTGTGAAATCGTTCCATGAACTATTATGAACATTAAAATAGATCTCTGAAATTTGTGCATGAACTATATAATGCTTATGATAATAGATGTCCGAAACTCTTAAGTTGCAAATATAGTCTTAAGTTTTGTATGAAATGATTTATTTTATAAAATTGAATGGTTTTTTTTTTGAGGTAAAATGGAGAATTTTATTAATCGGCTAAATCGCCGTTCAAGGCTACAAGATGAACCCCCGGAATCGGGGTCACCGCCCAATCAACAATATCCCAATTCGTAGCATTTTTAGCTAAAATATGTGCGACCGAGATAGTCAGAGCTTCTGAGATAGTCATTAACTCAACTACCTCAGGATTCTGTTGACCCGGAAACACTATACCTCGCAGTGGTCGCCATTCCATCATGGGTCCTGCACAACATACCACCACCTCCTAATCCTCCCTCCAATATTGCCCCATCAGTATTTATTTTGACCTCGTCATGCATTGGTCTTGACCACCTCTAGACCCGAGCTATATCTCGCAGTATACCCTGACTAAAAGCCTCCATGTCCTTAGCCTTGGCTTCCTCCCAATCCTGCAATAAAGACCTTGCTGCTCTCCACATTTCATTGGCTTTGTTCTTCCATACAAATTGGTTTATGGCAATCCACATTTCCCACCAAATCATCAATATATTTTCCACCAAACCGTCCACCCCTTTATCCCACCCTTCCATCAACCAACCCCTTGGTTGAACATTTTCCCCAGGCACCAACCCAACCTTCCCCCAAACACCTTTTGTCACAGGGCAGTCAAAAAATACATGTGTCTCATTTTCCATCCTACCACACCTCCCACACTCACCCGAAACCGGTACATACCTTGACCGTAAATTGACTTTTACCGGTAAAGAACCCGTGAGCACCCTCCAAGCGAGATGAATCACTTTAGGAGGGACCTTGAGACGCCATAGTTTCCTCCACACCGAGTCTGCGTCATTTGTCTCCCACCTCCCTTTCAAACTTTGGATCAACTTGTACGCTTCCTTGGCTCTATATCGTCCATCCCGAACTCCCCACCAATACCACCGTCCTCTCTGCCCCTCTGATCTAACGGAATCGAAATAATTTCCGCGGCGGACTCCTGATCAAATAGATTAGTAACAAGCTCCCTGTCCCATTTCCTTGAGTCCGAGAGCAACAAATTGGCAACTGTCATCCCTTCTACATTCTGCAGTGCTTCCCGAACCTGACCCGTCTCCAAAGGGAGCCATTTATGTCCCCCCATCACCATAACCGATGTCTCGTTTCCAACTCGCCTACGAGCACCCTCTCGGACCAGTTCCCGAGCTCTTAATATACTGGACCAAATATAGCTCGATCCTTGTTTCGGCTTCGCTGCTAGAAGGTCTCCCTCCGGATAGTACTTCACTTTGAGAACTCTCGCCATTAAACTATCCAGATGGTTTAAAAGTCTCCATCCCTGTTTCCCTAGCAAAGCTTGATTAAAGCCCAACAAATACTTGAAACCCATACCTCCTTTGGATTTATGATCACACAACCTTCGCCAACACTTCCATCGAATCCCTTTTCCTATTTGTGCATCATGACACCACCAATACCGGTTCATAATGACCTCAATTTCCTCCACCAGCCTGTCCGGGATTTTATAAACCCCCATTGTATATGTAGGTAATGCTTGGATAACGGACTTCAGAAGCACTTCCTTACCAGCTTTGTTGAGCAGTAATTCGTCCCAACCCTGCAAGCGTCTCACAATTCGATCTTTAATAAAGGAAAATGTTCTATACCGACTCCTCTGAATGATAGACGGTAAACCCAAGTAAAGCCCCGTGTCCCCAACTTCGGTCATCTCCAAAACCGTCAGAACCTCCTGCTTCCTTTCCTCCATTACACACGGACTAAAAGACACCGAAGATTTAGTAAAATTAACAATTTGGCTGGAAGCTAACTCATATGTCTGCAATACCTTCTTCCAATTCAAAGCTTCATGTACTCCCGCCTTTGAGAACAAATAACTATCATCAACAAAAAACAAGTGAGTAACTTATGGCGCTCTCCTCGCCACTTTACACCCCTTCAGTCTACCCTCACTTGATTCCACTGCAAAAAAAATTTTGATAAGCAGTTTTTCTATAAGAGACCAAGTTTTCAAAGTAAAAAATAAGGCCAGGGAGTAAAACCCCTCATATTACAAACCAGAGCATGTCAACAAGACACCTCAAACCAGAACAGGGCTGAAAAGCCTAACATACAACAGGCAGGGTAACAGATGCCTATACCCAGATATATCTAACATGAAGAAAACCAACCAAACAAACTAACCCACACAGGGGTTGAACCGGGACTCATACCCAAGAAAAGTTCCGACCATTAAGCAAACAAAGATTCCACTGCAATTAATCGGGATAATCCTTCAGCACAAATGATGAATAGGTAGGGGATAAAGGATCCCCTTGCCTAATCCCTCTCTCCACTCTTAGTAGTCCAACACTTCTACCCTCAGCCGAGACCCACAGTTTGGCAGTTCGAACACACTCCATAATCATATTCACCCACTTTGCATCAAAACCCATTCTGGTCAAGACCCGCTCCAGATAGGTCCACTCCACCCTACCATACGCTTTGGCCATATAAATTTTCATAGCCATATGTCCGTTCCGTCCTGTTCTTTGACCTCTGATGTAATGCAAGATCTCCCCCGAAACTACAATATTATCCGATATCAATCTCCCTTGCATGAAAGCAGATTGAGATTCGGATATCACTTTGCCCAACAGTCTCTTCATTCTATTTATCATGACCTTAGTTATCACTTTATAAAGTACATTGCACAACGCTATAGGTCTGTATTCACTCACCTTTTCCGGATTTCCCGTGTTTGGTATAAGCACTAAATTGGTATCATTCAGCTCAGGCTCCATCTTTCCTGTCAGAAAAAACTCTCGGACCAGCTCAACCACCTCCTGACCCATCGTTCCCCAATATGCCTGATAAAACCCCGGATTAAAACCATCCGGTCCCAGAGATTTTAGAGGCTCCATACTGAACACCGCCCTCCTAACTTCCTCTGCTAGCACCGGTCTGAGTAATTCGACATTATCCTCAGGGCTTATTGTACTCGGTATAAGTTCACTGACTTCATCCACCTCCCCTCCCCCATCCTGAATAGGTCATTAAAATATTCTTCGATAATCACTTCCAATCCATCACCCCACTCCCGCCACTGACCTCCATTATCCTTCAGCTTTCAGATCCTGTTCCTCCTTCTTCGTCTCGAGGCTTTCGCATGGAAGAACCTCGTATTTTCATCCCCTTTAGCAAGCCAAAATTTCTTTTCCCTTTGTCTTCATACTATATTTTTCCTTCGACGAAGCTCATTCAAAATACCTCTTAATTGCTGAATTTTGGCACCACGCCCCGGGTCCCAAGGACCAAGTAATGCATTAAGCTCCCTTTGTCGATTCCGTATTTCATAGTCCAACTCCCTATAATGAGCCTGAGCCCATTTATGTAATTCCTCAGCTACCTTCCTCCCCTTTTCCCTGACTGGTAGCAACTTAAAGCTCTCCCAAGCTTCTTTAAAAACCTTATCACACCCTGCCTCTCCCACCCAAGCTAGTTCGAACCGAAAACTTCTTGGTCCTCTTCTCACTTCCTCCTTTTCAGCATAGACCAGAATGGGTGCATGATCGGACGGAGAAAGTCCACCATGCAATAGTCGAGTATCCGGGAACAAAGTCTCCCACTCCCGGTTTGTCGCCGCTCTGTCTAGCTGCGATTCCATGTCGTTCCTTCTATGTCTTCCCTTCTCCCAAGTAAACCAGTGTCCCCTGATACGCACATCCCTCAAGCCACTACTCGCAAAGCCTGACCGAAATCGGTAAGTAGTGCCTGAGTGTCCGGTTGTCCTCCCCTGACCTCTGAATTACTAAGGACATTGTTAAAATCTCCCAACATCAACCAAGGAAGCTGTGGACCTCTCGCAAGGGACCGAATGAGCGCCCATGTTAAATGTCTTCTGTCCCTTCTAGGTTGGCCATAAATACCCGTCACCCGCGCTTTAACGTCCCCAGTGACTGAGTAAATAAGATCTACGTGACTTGGGCAATAAGTGTGTAATGTCCCCTTTTCTTTGTCTTTCCACAACATTGCCAGCCCACCACTTGCACCTCTTGCCGGTACTACAAAAGCTCCCTCCATACCTGCTTTCCTTCTTATTCCTTGTATAACATCATTCTCAAATTTATTTTCGCTAAGGAATACTATGTCGGGTTTCTTTTGAACAATAAGCTCGTCAAGGAACTGTGTCGCCCAAAGGTTCCCAAGCCCCCGGCAGTTCCAAGCCAATGCTAACATTATGCTTGGCGGGGCTGCTTAGAACCCTCGTTAATACAGTTGATTCACCCTCCTTTGTTGCAGGAATTACTCTAGACTCTAGTGACGGACTCATCATGTCAATACCCCTTTTCCGTAACAGGCTTTCTTTTATGTCACCTTTATTTCCTTGTACACTAATCTTCCTCTCCCTAGGTCTTGCTCTCCATTTCTTCTTCATAGTACTCCCCCCTGCCCCTGTCAAATCCACCTCCTCCGTGACCATTAACTCCCCATCAAACTCTACCAATTAGTCCTCATCATTGACCGTACCTGTTTTCTTATCCCCAACAACTCCAACCACCTCTTTCCCTCCTCCACCATCCTTCTCCCCCCTCGCATCACCCATAGAACTTTTGTTCTATACCACATCCATTACAACTTGAACATCCTCCTTCTCCACTACCACGACCCCTTCGCCCCTCACCTCTTTCCTTGATTCTATTAGCTTTCCATCTCTAAAGATCATTAGACGGTTATTCGGGGCAACCTTTCCGATGTCCTCCACTGCCGACTCCCTCCTCCATTTCCCAATAGGTGATACCGATCTTGCTCTATTTGCTCTAGACACAGAGTCAACCGAATTGGGAGACTTCGACCTCATAGAATTTCCCCCTTAGTCACCCAAACCCCATCTCCATTCTCTTCTCTCCCAATCCCTTTCCCGCTCCTGTCCACCACTCCTCCTTCCACCATTATTTGGTTTAGGTGGATCTGTCCTCATATGCATTCCATATCTGCCTGGTACCTTACCCTTCGTATTAGGACTCTCACAATTCTTCTCAACATGCCCAACCCTACCACAACCATAACAAAACTCCGGCAGCCGTTCGTATTGCAATCTCACTATTGTAGGCTTCATGTCCTCTCCTAGAAAGATTGATGTTGTATTCCGTAGCGGTTTGTCCAACCTCCATCTCACCCTGATACGTATGTAATCTTCCCGATCCCGTCCATCCTCATTGCAATCGGCCTCCAAATACACTCCAACCTTGTTCCCAATCACCTCCCCTACCACCTCATTTAGCGCTTTGATTGGCAAGTTGGACGCATGAATCCAAACTGACATATATTCAAAACGTATATCCACAACTTTATCATCCGGCGTGAACGTCGTCATCGCCACCAAGCCCTTATTAAAAGTCCAAGGCTCCATCTCCAAGATTCTGTTTCTCTCCTTCTCTGACTCAAAGTAGAATCCCGTCACCGTAGGGGTTAGGGTTTGGATCAACACTTCGCCTGAGTTCCAAGCATTCTTCATGACAGATCGGAACACGTCCTCCCTGTATTTCTTCTCTGTGAAAACTTTAGTCGCCAAACTGTACCGGTATTTGTCGCCGGCTTGGTTCAGTAACTCCTCAGGAATCTTTGTTTCCTCTTCATCATCGCTGTCAATTACCACACCCTTGAGCTTTTCCTGAATCTCATCCATGCCTTCTCACTGCCGGAAGGAAAAACAGCAATCTCCGACCCCAAAATCGGACACACGTCGATGACCTCCTCCGCACGAAAATTGACGGCGGAACCCTAACTCTCTAGCGTCAAAACCTCGTAGTAGAGAGACAAATAATCTAATTAAAATTGAATGGTTAATAAGCACCGTGAATAGGTTTTTATCACTCCTGATACTTTTTTGGATTCAAAAGACCAAATAAGAGCTATTAACTATTTTTTATTTTGTAAACATAGACTGAGTATTTTTTTATACAGTTAATAGGTATTTAATTTTGTAAAACTGACATAAGATTTAAAGTTTGTAAAAATGGCATAAATTTTCAAGTTTACAAGAAATTGTGATCTCTAACGAGATTACGAATTATAATACTTGAAAAAACTTATAACTTTGTTGGGTTTTTTTTATCGGCGAAAGCAAATTTAAATTATCTTTGAGGCAAAGATACAACAACAAATGAACCAACCTAGCTACAGATTGAGAACAAATGCCAGACAGTACAAATCAGAAACAAAAGATACACAACCCATCTCCTGAAGTGAGCAAAACAACCATGAACAAATAACCTTGAGAGACCTTGAGTGATGCAGCCAAGAGTGCTGAATTAGTGAAGAGACAATGCAGCCAAGAGTAGACATGATGAGGATGTGTATTTGTGACGAGTTTGTTGAAGCCGAAGGCAGGTGTGAAAGCCATGTGAAGCTGAAAGATCAAGGGTCCTTGTGTGGAGATGAGTTTGCACAGAGATGTGAAGTAAGCCAGAGGATGAAGATGATCTGAAGTACAAGTTGAGGTATAAAAACCCCAAAAGCTGTAAGAGTTTGTGAGCAGCAAGAGTTTGAGCGCATAATCCAAAAGATTTGTGTGTGAGAAAAGATATCCAAACCAAAACAGAGGATTGTCCTCATAGAAAAGTCAATAAGTCCAAAACAACACCAGCAGCCACCAACACCCGAAGCTCCACTTCCCAAATATAAAGGCAATACCTCAAACTCCACAGTCCACAAAACAAGGGACATATCCACCCCCAAAACTAATACAGAGATGATCCGAGGGTCCCAAGGACCCCATGCTATCGTCGGTGGCCAACCCCGATCGACGATTCCGTTCATAAAAATGAACGGGAGCACAAGACAATCAGGTAAAAGAAGAGGAGGAGGATTGGAGAAGAGAACATATCATAAGAGGAGAAGAGTGGATATACCAGAGTATGTTGCAACATTAGGGCCGGAGAAGACAACGGACGGAGAGCGAAAGGGGCGCTAATCACCAGAGGCTAGCCCGAACCAGAACTGCACGATCCTATAATAGGAAGCGCGTCCCACTGTCAATGCCAGAACGAGTCGCCAAAGCTGAAGCAACGATCCTTTGAGCTGCACCGCGAGGGAGCTGCCAGGAACAGAGACGAACGACCCAAAGGACCCGGAGCAGCCCAATAGGCTTCCAGGCCTGGCCCAAAAGACTAATCCAACTACAGCCCATAACTGAGAATCGAAACCGCCACTTGAACCCAAGCCCGTATCCGAACCGTCTTTGAACCCGAACCAAAGCCAAATCGAACCCACGACCTGAACCAAGCACCAAACCCTACCTGAACAGAGCCAGGACAGAGAAAAGACGAGTAGACGCCGACGAGGCACCGGAGGCCGAAGAAGCCCGAACCGATCTGAATCACCAGAAAACAGTTTCTCACACCCGGATCTTCAAAAGCCCTAAAGGAGACAAAGAAATTGGTACCAGAGCGAGGATAAGACGAAGGAGACGCAGGAACAATCAAGAGCCATCTGGAATCAGAGAAGAGCCGCGCCAATCTGAACCACCAGAAGAAGCTTCCACCTCCCGGACCTTTAGAAACCCCAGAAAAGACCTCAAATCGAACGTGTCGGAGAAGAACGGTGTGAATCCTCGGCGAGGGCTCAGATCTGAAAAAAAAACCCAGATCCAGACCTGCTTACCCATCCCCTCGCCCCAACTAAATCCGAGACAACCATGCCGATCCTCTCAGCGAGAAGAGGAAGAGCTTCCCACGCCTGGTAATCTCAGAGGTCATAGGGAAAGAGACAGGAAGCAAGGGTCGAAGCTAGATCGGAAAGGAAGAGGGTCGAGGAGAAGAGATCGAGAGAGGGTGAGGAGAGGGAGGATAACAAAGCAAAAGCAGGAAAATAGGCTTCTCCGCCGGCTACAACCATGGCCGGAAGCCATGGCCTTGCCGGTGGAGAGGAGGAGATCGGGAATGGTGGCTAGGGTTTGAGATGGGTAAAGGTTGAGAGCGTTTTTTTAACTGAATTCTTTTCTTTTTATAACTTTGTTGGGTTGCACACACATAAAGAATTTCGTGTCTGTATTTAGTGCACAAATATAAAAATCCATTAATATGAATGGAGTTCGAAAACCTTTTTTTTTTGTATTTGTCCTTAATTTGAAAAATCAAGGTAAAAGAAAAAAAAAGATGATCCATTATGTTTGTTGTGTTTCTTATTATGCCCAGAACTGTGTTTGTAGCTGTTTGAAGGTTATATTTTTATTATTCCAGCTTAAATTTTTTATTAGTTTAGTTTTTAATCTGATTATTGTTTTGGTTTATTATTCCAGCTTAGATCTTTTACCCGTTTAGTTTTAATCCTATGCGGATATTTTATACCCTTGCTTGCACAAATTCTCTCATAGTCTTTTCTTCCTCCGGAATCGGGAGAAGCGGTAAGAAAAACTATGAGGACTTTTGGGTTAAGTGAAGAGATGGCATTAGATATGATGATATACTCCTTAATTGTTTGCTAAATATTCAGGATGATGGGTCTCAAGGGTCAATATTTTCTCTCTCTGGAAATAATGCAAATGATGGTCATTTAGCTGTCGGTCGGAATGGGTCAAGCGTCTTCGAATTGTAAGCAACTCATGTCTAATGTGTTTGATAACATGTACATTATACCTTATGGTTGATATTGATATTCTCCTTTTGCAGTGCTTTTGATTGATGTTCTTTCGGTGTTCAATTAAAACGGTGATTGCTGGATTTGTTTTTACTATTTTGAAATGGTCAATATAAAATCATACTCTCAGTGTGATAAAGTCTGAACTTCATGTGCTTGAACATATCGTTAACAACCTTTCTATTCAAGTTACTATAATATTTTGATTTAGAGTTAAATCTTGATGTCATCTTAGCAGTTACATGTACCATATTTCAAATCTTTATGTAATTGTTTAGTATAGTACCCTCCATGATTGAGTCTGAAGATCAGTCCAATTCCTTCATCAAGTTTGTTGTTCTGTACGTTAATGTCCTCATTAAATGATTTGGTCATACATGCAATGTTTCCTATATAATAGAATTTTTCTTGACTCACCCTTTTTTTAGACGACACATGTATGAAAAAGTCATACTCCTTAAGAGTTTAGAGATTACTTGTATACTCTGTGAGTGGGTCAATTAGTAAAAGGGCCTTATTAGAAGATAGTGTTTGAAAAAAACCTCCTCTAAAGATGAAATTGGTAAAAGACATCCTCTTTAATGAAAGTTTGGTTATTCCTTTTTTTGTCATTTTTTTC
>JAYMTN010002932.1:0-10456 GCA_036897425.1 Erodium trifolium
ATTCGATAATAAAACTAATAAACTGTACATGTATATATAGCGCTAGGATTTCCTAAACTGTGCGTTAACCCTAATGGGTCACATGGGCTGAGCCTATACATTGATATTCTAACATTTTCACGAGTAAAACAAAACAACGTTGTCTTGTGAAATTAATGACCAGATAAATATAGACAGAACTAATTGGTATGTATTTCCATGTCAGCAGAGCAACACGTGACAAGTGTACTGGCAAAGATGAGGAATAGGACCCAATGCTGGTGGTCCATCAAATCGGAGCATATTAACTCTATGATGATGACGTAGATAAATAAAAAAAGGCAGAGCCGTAAGTTCCGAAAAAGGAGGGTAATAATGAACAGTAATCGTACTGGAAAGTGAAAGGCAGATGGAAGATGGGATCGCAAAAGGAACGGTACCCAATTCCCAACAAATTTGAAAGCAAAGAGTAAGCTACTCATCTCGTTTGTCGTTTCTCGGGTTCCTGAGAACAACCGGCGAATACAACGCTTGGCGAATACAACGCTTGTTTAGTTTGTTATGTGTTTGGTTTGTAAGGTTTATTAAATTATTAATGAATTTTTTTTTCATAAAAAAATAAAAGCAAAGAGTAAGGAGATCAGATGGGCTTGGGCTGCAGCCATCTTCTCTTATCATTTGGGGCACCCACGTGCGCTTCCTATCTCCGAGCGTCTTAATCATCACGTGCACTACATGCCTTAGATCCTTCATTTTGGCATGTACCTGTTTCAATTTATTGTCACCCAACTAACATAGCATGATACACATAACTTGAGATACAAGGCTACATCAACCCATTTCTAATTGTATTTTAGGATCCATAGATGATTCAGGAACCAAACGAGGTTCATACTTCACTCTGTTTCCTACATTCAATTATTATTCATATAATAAATACTTCTTGTAGCCTAATTTACTTATTCGTTCCACGGCAATCTGCAGCTCTGCTTCCCATGCCTAGTAACAGTCCTCACTCTTGGGAGTTCAACCTCGGAATATCTACCAACTGGTACAGATCACCTCGGCGTTGCTTTGCCAACGGGAGATTAGTCCTGGATGCATTACGACAAATATGTTTCATACAACTGGTAAATGATATAAATGTTGTTTTAGATAATAGGTCCTACGGGTTGGAAGGCAGCTCACCTTCGGAGATCAATCACTGAATAGTCAATTTCATGTATGATTATAGCCTCATCATGTTCTGTGGTAGCCAGAACTTCTCCAAACTGTGTCATATCCAATTATTTTAGTCATACAACAGTAGGAAAATTCATCATAGGCTTTAACACCACCCAGACATTCAGAAAATGAAACATGCGTGGAAATTTATGTACAGGTTGCCTACTGTGAAAAGGCTACATATAGGGATATACTTACTGGTCCAACCAGAGTTGAGTGGCCCCAAGCTACATAACCAGCTTTAGCATCTCGAGCAGGGGAACATGTTGCTACATATAACTGTCAGTTCAGATTAAAAACCCTTGAGAAGCAAGTTCAGGATTTTAATAACATAATCTAACAAATCACAATCACTATTTTGATCATATGTGAACATGTAAGTCTATCGGGTGTTTGCAAAAGATAATTGATCACTATTGAAGCATGCATTTTATTCACTCCCATTGAAATAATTTAGAAAGGTGTATCATCAATAAGGAAATCTTGATATTCATTAACAAGCTAGTTTATTCAGTCCTCAAGGGCTAACTCAAATTGTTCATGGAGATGTGGGTTTGAGTCCCATTGGGTGGGGTCTGGAAATAATATATGAGATGCATATAAAAGAAAAAAAAAACTAGTGTGCAACTTCAAATTTTGACATCACTACGCTACTGCGTATTTGAATTCAATAATATGGAAAATCCAAAGGATACCCAACCAAAATAAAAATGCTAAATTTGTTTATGATTCGAGAACGCTATGATAATTAAGTTGGCCAATACAACAGCCATAGGATGGAGGGGAGGATATCAGAGGCTGGGGCTCTCTTCCACCAATTTCAGGGAATTGGTGTGACAGTTTAAGATAGAGTGAAAAGTGGGTAATTCTGGACAACATCTTGCCGACAAATCCCTCAATTTCAAAACTGGTTTACAATGGAAGTTCCATAGTTGTACACAAAAGCAGTGTTGTCAAAACTGGACTGATGATAAGAGCAGATCAGTCATTGGAGGGCCGACCAAGATAACAATGATATGAACTTATCGGTCTTTGGTTCGACAGGTTCAACCTGGAAGGTTATTCAAGATAACGATCAACACCGAGATTTATGATATTTAATTCGTGGGGTCAACTAATACGTTAAAACAAAATAATACAAAAAGTAGGGATAGAAATACTCAAATGTAACTGTTAGGTAGAGATAGAAAAAAAAAACTTAGTTGTGAAATATGTTTGCTAAACATGATAAACAAAATTGATATCTCTTTAGTATTACTGGTTAGCTAAAAAATAAAACTAAAACCAAGTCTGAGTTCAAGAAATAAATCCAAAAACAGAGATTAGAAATTATTTTACAAATAAGGGGTAGTTATGGGCAATGAAGTGGATTAAGATATCATATGATTTAAATTAAGTTGGGTTTCTTTGGAATTATTAACTTTAGGCTTACGAAATTTTGGGATTCAAACAAGGTTGAATTATTTTATTCATTTTAAATAGAAAACTGAATAAACTAGTGAACTGGTTCATTGGTTTCGAACGGGTTTGATTTCACTAACCGAATCAATTGAGTACCAGATCAATGGTCCGACCACCGGTTATGATAACAAAGCCTAAAAGTGGCCCCCTCATTCTTCCAGCTCTGAGGAGGAATAAAAAGTGAGGTTTCTAAGTAGACAAAAGGGGTTGAGGGCTCAAACTTATCCGAACACATGGAAGGCCCCATCTTTACCTTTTCCCCTCTGGTTCCCCCTCCCTTCCAATCCCAACAAGCTATATGTGAAGTCAGTCAAATCAACGAGCCATTTATTCAAACCTAGTGCGGTTAGCTACGCAGAATACTTGTTGCCATACCACAATAAAGAGAGTCTATAACAAGAAATGACCAAGTCACTCCATTCACTTTTTTTATCCTTGGAATTCAAAACAAAGAGCTGCCCAATCGGGTAGCATTTATCTCTTGTTAGGACTCAGTTATCTAAAGTAACAATTATTATCTTCAATTTGCCCAATCTCCAATTCTCCCCCTTCGGGATGTCCTCATCTTTGTACAAGAACTTCATTGGATATACTCCTCACTAGCTATTCAATAATCAAATCCATATTATATGGTAAACATCCTATGAGATTTCCCCCAGAGCTTAAGAAATCTTACAGCCGGACAACACTCTAAACCAAAATAATGCAAACAACATTTATAAACAAGCCATTTATGACCAAACATATTTCTAAGAAAATCAAATGTAAGGAATGTCACCAAAACACCACTAAAGTACAAATCCCACATACTTCAATGAGAGCATGCTAGCTGCCAATCTACTTCTATGTATCAGATCTGATTTTCCATAAAACCACAAAAAATTGAAACTTTTTTCCAACTACACAAACTAACCAATCATGCTTCTCTCCCTGGTATGCCCAGATCAACATTTTGAAGAGGCTAATGAAACCTCAAAACTTAAGTGCAGTGTACTGACTCCAATATAATCTAGCTACAGAAAATGGGATAGAGAACATAAAGGGATTTCTGTATGTATAGGAAGTAGTAAAAAACCATAGAAACAATATTAACTCGTTTTCCTCACTCTACTTTCATAAAAATGTAAAAGAGCACACTGCCGCACACTGCCTGGTGGATTGTAAAGGATGGCTATTGTAAGCACATACCAGAGCAACACTCTAACCAATCTAATATAACAACCCTCAGACAAAAGAACAACCATGTTCCAGTTTTAGGACAATCTTTCAAAAGAGTTTAATATGCACCATATTGTCTACAAATTTACCAGAAAAAATAAAACTATTAATTAAACATCAACACATATATTACATCTACTAGTACTCCCTTGGTCCCAAAATGAGTGCCTTGTTTACTTTTGCTGGCAAGGATTAAGGATTAGTAAAGTTATTCCTTCATTTCCCCATATGTCTTCATATCCTACTGCTGTGTGCTAACCCACTAAGCGGTGCTAACTAACTAATGATAGATATTGTTCATATTTCATGCCTAGTTAAGCTCCAAAAATGGAATGTGGGTTACATTTGGGGATGGATGCAGTAATAAATTTGATGATAGTAATTCATAAATACCTGATTATCTGCAGCCCTGCACAGAAAATAAGAAGGCATGCATCAGTAATGTCTATATGCATCAAAATCCACAGGACACTTTTCTGTACAAGATTGACAAAGACTACTTGTAGACGGAAAGGTTGTGCGAAAATGGGGAAGATAAAAGGAACACTAATGTCCAAAGAGCTGTTAAGCACAATCCATATAAAACTTTGCATTTGTAGAGGAATAATGTTTTGGTTTGGTTTGGTTTGGTTCATTACGGGCCACAGTGAACAGAATCATCAAAAAATACTGACTAGAGTTATTTTTAAATCCTCATAACTTGAAAAGGCTTGTTTGTGCATTTTTATGGCAATTAAATTTCAAAAAACATTTACACAGTGGTCGAAGATCAAATGGAATTTAGAAATGATGTTTGAAAATAGAAAACAACGGCCTCAGAACTAATTCTCCAAATTCCATAAAGCATTTCTAAGCAGCGTCAGATTTGCATACAATACATACAGCAATGCTAGTCGGGAAGGAATATTTTAAGGACACAAGAAAAGACTTGTACACATGGCTAATACATTTGTACTTAGTCAGGCATGCCTTATAAAGTTAGATCACATAAACCTAGATCAGTAGCTTGTGATGAAAAACAAATCGACTAATTGAGATCATTTTCTACCTTGCCCTCTGCAGTAATTCCCAGTGCAGTGGCCCAGTAGTCATATTAAATGCCCCAGGATAGCATAGCAAATGAGCCCCTGTAGTAATGAATGTGATACTATCAATGCCTAGTAAATTTCAATAAGAAAAATGATATATTTGAACAATGTACTAGTGTAGTGACCGGTTTAATTAGACAATTGAAGCAAAAATGATGAGACTTTATTCTAAAAAATGCTAGAAGCCTAGACCACATTATAGATAAAGAATAACAAAACCAACCTCTTGCAGCATATGTCATTGCAAGTTCCGGAAAGCGAATGTCATAGCAGATACCTATGCCAATGCGCCCAACTTCTGCATGAATCAGATAATGGTTATTTTCCCAACAAAGAAAATATGGATGGTTATTGAAATGAATGAAATATTAGGATAAAAATAATAATAAAATCGAGTGGTAGAATGCACAAGGTTGCCACCATTGTGGGGTCTGGCCGTCTGGGGAGGGTCTTACGACAGTAAAATGTGCATCTAAGAAGTGATTTCCCGTGTTGTAGGGTGTAAAATGCTGAGACGCACGTATGAGTTTTATAGGGTGTAATGCAAGGAAATAACAAACCTGTATCCACAATGGTAGGAGTTTGTCCAGCTGTAAGAGTCTTAGACTCAATGAAGGTAATCTTCCCAGGAATGTCAATATCAAAAAGGTGGATCTGTAATTACACACAATCATTCATGAACATACTAAAACGCTACATTTAGCGGCACAACATACAATAGGCTCAGGAGACTACCTTCCTGTGCTTAGCTTTGAGCTTTCCATCAGTTCCAAAGACACAACATGTATTATATAAGCGATCTCCAGAACGTTCTGGAATAGACCCCCCAACTATTGTGATTTTCAGACGTTTGGAGACTTCAGAAAGCATGGCTGTTGAAGGTGATGCATCACCACCTGCATCAATGTCCTCGGCATAAACTGGGAAGCTATCATTTGAATATGGACTGTTCCATATTTCCTGACATGAGGGCAAACAGTTAAAACCAATAAAGTCATAATGTCAATATTGTTCCACTCAGGAAAAAAGAACATACATGTATCATTTTTAGAATCTTAGCTTCTCCTGGTATAAACTATAAAGTTCCGAATATACAAACTCAAACTAAAACCAATTTCGATTCACTATTTTCTGGTACTCAGTTGTTCCCTGTGCAAAGTACTATATTTCAAAATCCAACTCAAATACCAGACATTTTAAATTTTCCGCCCTTGTCTTTTCCTTCCCAACGTAAGAACGAAAAAACAATGATTGCATGCTTGTGTTGTGATATCAAATTATACAGTGGGTGCATGATGCATCCACAAACTAACTAAATTAGATATGTTTAGAGCCACTTCAACCCAAACCTATCTGACCACATATACATTTCACGATTCCATCATGAAAGCAAGTCATGAGAAATTGAGGCATAGGTCTAAATTATTGTTTCATCTACACGATGAAGACACCATAATTTGAATTCATAAAATGCACAATTTCCCATGGGAGAGCTCAGTTCAATTGAATTCCCTACCAAACTTATTCCCAATCAAAATGATTAGCATCAGCTGAAATGAAATGAAACTCACAGGCAAGAGAACAAGGTGAGCACCCTTTCCAGCAGCCTCCTCGATGGCCTTGCGAGCATGCGTGAGGTTCCTCTCCTTATCAGCCGTGACCGACAACTGGCAGAGCCCAATGTTGAACTGGAACCAAAAGGGAGCACTCAGTCAAACACAATCAGTACTGTCAACCCTAAGACACAAAGAAGATGAAGAAACGAAAATCAGATGATGCGAAGCTAGCCTTGGTGAGAGGGGGAGAGGGCAAGGGAAGCGCTGGAGGAGCCCTGGCCTGCTCGGGCTTAAAGGAAGCGGCCATGACCGGAGATGAGGTGGTGTAGATTCTGGTCTTGTGGTTCGGGTTGGTGGTGAAGTTGGGGTAGAGGAGTGGAAAGGTTCTTGGGAGAGAGATGGAGCGAGAGAGAATAGAGTGATGGTGATTTAGATTGATGAGAGACTTGCTGAACCACACTTTCATTTCATCACACTGAAACTTCACTTCCGCTTTTCGATTTACTGGTCAGAGATGCCCAAATAGCTTCGACACTCGACAGGGGACGGAGAGGCGAGAGCCAATGCGGTGCCGTTTCGAGCAGCTCTTGCCTGTAAAAAGAACTTGGCTAGTTGCTGGCAGGATCTGTCCGGTCCACCATGCCCGCCCGGCACCCGGACCCCGGATGACCGTTTCGTAAGGGCTCGAGTTTAGCTTTACCAGTCTTTCAACGCACTCAGAGAGCCTCAAAGCATATATCAAGAGAACGAGGCATATCTGTAAATCATAAAGATATCATTAACGCACTTGTCCGGCAGCATGAGTAAAGGGGTTTCAATTTAAGTCGTGACATAATGACCTCGTGTGATGACAAATGAATTTTCAAGTTTTACTTCCAAAATCACTCTCTTTCTTCCTTGTTTCTTTAGCGAAAAACACTTATGTTATTAATTAATATAAAGGCTTACAAAAAATTAATAAAAAGAAAAAATTCAATACAAAAATCAGGCGACATAAGTCTCTTGTTTATAAAGTCTGGAGTAATTGTCGAAGACAAATTTGGTTTTGGAAAAAAAAACCACAAACTAAGATAAAAGACGGTAAAGACATAATCAACTAAGGAGATCTGTCTAGAATGGCGTCCGAGCGCTGCTTGATCCTATGATAATGATTCGTTTCTCGTGAGGTGTGTGATCGAACAGAAATCTCAACATAAGGTAGGGGAATCCCAGTTAGATTCAGAGGCTATTCCCTCCCTAGTATCCTGAATCTCTGCTCGCTAATCATTGAAGATGGCGAGGCTATTTACTAGCCCTTGTCTGATCCTATTTAATCGGGGGATTACTTCCCCTAGTGGATCAATGATGTACCCTAATAGCAGTGATGCCTTGTCGAAACACAACAGGGTTCGCTTTGGCAAGCCCAATCCTTAGCTTCTTGGGAATTGAAATAAAATGCGAACATTTCTGGTTCCATGTTTTTGATCATTATGCCTGATGCAGAACGACCCCATGCTTTCGTGACGTCCTTCAGCATAGTCTCCTTCCTATACGACCGACACATGAACAATCTGTCGATCATGCCAAACTACCGGAGGACCTCAAGGGAAACCGGAGTGAACATGACCTCAATAGTTGTGTCCTCGTCCACAGTCACGGAACACACAAACAACATGTCATGGAGATCGTCTACTAATGGCAGCAGGGTGGTCATTACCAGAGCCGACATCGATGTTGGGAGAGAAAGTCTAGTGGAGAAGTCGATCGACGACGAGAACGTTTGCTCGTGGTAATGAGGATCAAAACCCGATTGGGGCATCCCATGCAGAAAGAACATAGGTATCTCCTTCACGTATTTTTGGGGCTCAAGGCTACCCCCAATAGTGGTCAGAGGACGAGATATTTTCGACGGCGAAGAGAGAACTGGCTAAACATGACCCACAACATGGGGCTTCTGATTCTGTTTCGTTTGAAGGGCTTCTTTAGTGGTTGGCGCGTACCCCCCAACTGAGATAACAATAGAGTATGAACCTTCATGAATGGGGCTGCTTCGTTGGTGAGAAGCATTGATATGGGTGGTTCAGACGACGGAGGAAGAGAGACCGAGACATCTTGCAGATCGTTCGACGAGGCATGCACAGGAGGGTAATCGGCTTGGGTTGGGAGGGTCTTCGAGCTCTCTTGGGCTTGGTAAAAGCAAAATAAGGACAATAAAACTTTTATTGAAGATTCCACATCGATCATTGAGGGTAATCCAAATAAACATATCAGATCTCATATGTAGTCTCGACGGGACCTATGCGTCTTGTAAGATGGATCGTGTGGAGTTTGGGGAGTTCTCACATGACAATTATTAGATAGATACTATTATGCCATAATCCTTTAAATCCAGCTTCTAACACCTTTCGCTATTGGACTTTCATCTCTAAGGGAGGCACCCAAAGACATTCCCTTCTATCTATCCGAACTTCTAGGACCTCCTATCACAAAAAGGATTCACTTTGTACCCAGGCTAGAAATTATAAGACACCTAAATCGTCTCCCGTCTGATATGGTAGTGCGAAAGTGTGATAGGAAGTTGGTTTTTTCTTTAGGCGATATGTCACCCAAATTATTTACATGATAAGAATAAGCCATTATCAGCTTAAGATATATATCCTTAAGGCCAATGGGAACAATATACCTCTGTCTCTCTATTCAGAAATGAAGGTCTTAGTCCAAAAAATGAATGATCAGTTCCGAGTCTTGTCTTTATTCGTGTAACTGTAACCTTTTCTTTATTAAAGTTATATTTTTCCTTAAAAAACATGTTTAACATTAACAAGATGATTTATCAATGGCAGCCACATGAGACATATATGATGACTTAGCGTAAAATACATTACAATTGTTATGTAAGTTTTTTTTATCAACCAAAGCAAATTGAACTATCTTTTGAGGAAAAAGATACACAACGAAAACACTCATCCTAGCTACAGAAAGAGAGTTAACGAACAAAAGAACAGCCAGAAGCTTAAGTACAAACAACACTACCCAACCCCAAAACAGAATTGAACAATACAATGAACCTTGTGAATTTGCTTGAGTAATAAGCAGCCAAGTGTGGGTGCAGCCTTGTGAATTTGCTTGTGCAACCTTGAGAAAAAGTGACCATGTATGCCACCTTGTGAATTAGCTTGTGCAGCCTTGTGCAACCTTGAAAATTTGTTTGTGCAACCTTGTGAATAAACAACCATGTGAATGTGAGTAAAAATCCATGAGCAACCTTGAATAAGTGCATATTTGTAAGAGGTTGAAAGTGAGCCTGTAACCACCAAGAAGCCCGAAAAAAAAGACAGAAAATAAAAATAAAACCCACAACCAGAGTTAGTAGTGAACCAAGCATCACCGAAAAAACCCAGGAACTTCCGTAGCACCGGCAGCGGCGAGAAGAAGCGGCCAAAACCTTGGAACAGCACAACCAGACTCCGACTGTCGAAACTTCACCAACCCACTACCCCAGCAAAATTTCGGGGATGCCCAACCCACCACGCCAAAATCATATACAACCCACGAACATCAAACCTAATAGATCTTCTCTAAGCCGTTAGGCCAAACCCCTCACAACGGCCATCACCGACCGTGAGACCCCGACCAAAACAAAGGTCGAGGAGAGGAAGACTAAAGGATGAGATCGAGAAGATTTATACCTGATAGACGGAGTGGGAATGGCATGAGGAGGGTCCACAACTCTCAGGTCTCAGGAATGAGATCTCGGCGACAGCAAACACTAAAACGCCGACCACCAGGGGAGAGGCCAAGAACCAGAGTCTCCACGGAGAAGACAGGGGATACCGGCAGTAGAGCCGCAAAGGGAGGAGAAGTCGAGGAAGACGGGGACAAGCGAGCACCACTATAATCAAAAGGATGACAACAACTTTGACCAAGGAAATGACTCAAGGAGGAAGCTAG
>JAYMTN010002933.1:0-10454 GCA_036897425.1 Erodium trifolium
CGCAATTGAAAGGGTTCCCCAGGGTTGGCTTGGTAACGATCACGAGCTGTTCGAAAGGATAATACCAAAACATTATGTTCATCCAACATTTGAGAAATGTCTTTAATCAAGTTGTCATCAATGGAATCATCAGAATTGTTCCTCCCTAATGTTGCACGTCTGTTTCTGACCTCATTTTGAGTATCATAAATGTATAGCTGAGCAAACTGAGGTTGATTTCCATCGACAGGATGAGCAATCCAAGCCTGTGATAATTCTGGCCGCTAACTCGGTACACATATGGCATGTGGCCATGGTGGATAGAAACATCAATTTTGCCCCTAGTAGAAGTCATGGCGAACATCGCATTGTATGTTCAAATTCCACAACGAAAGTTGGCAGCACGTGGATCTGACCATGCATCCAAGAGCGCTTGTAGCAATGTTGGGGGCTTGGGTATAAAAGATTTGTACCCGGCCAACAGAACAACACAGCATGAAGACAGGTTCTTTGGCTGAACCGCGATTAAGGCACTGTTCTTCCGGCCACATCATGGCACCACAACTCTGACATATACATGTAGGGTACCCAAATGACCAAGGTCCTTCAACTGAACAAAGAAAAAAGGAATAAACCTTGTTAAGACCAGGGAGTAAATATGGGGTATGCTAGAAACAAAGTTGCTAGTTTGTTCAAGTTTATGGGTAATCTCACCGCGTTTGTTAGGTGCCACTGAGATCCGTCTCCGATTCCTTAAGGGAGGGGGTTGGGCTATAGGAGGATGTTGGCTTGCAAGGAAGATAGCTAAATCTGTAAGGAGTGAAATAAACACGTATGGTGAAATTATGCAATCAGCAGTATAAACTGGAGAAAGAAGAAAACAAGAAGTTAGCAATTTTAAAAGCTTGAACATCGCATACCATTCATATAAGCAGTAGTTGATTCAGAGGGTTCGAAGCCAACAATGTCATTTTCTTGTTGGCAAGCAACAGATGTAGGGCCACGTGAGCAACCTCCACGAAATATAGGTTGGTCCTTGTGTAAGCTATCAGAGTCAACATCCATTTCATCATTTCCATGTAGTCCAGGGGTGGAAGAGTTGTTACGATTAATCCGAGAAGAAAATACGGGTAGAGGTTGAACTTGTCCAAGGTTGACATTTGCAAGGGGAGCATCGGGATCATCAAAGGTTTGGGAATGGCCTATTGGAAATGTAGGATGCACGACAACCGGTTCTTCAAGTAAATAATCATTCGGACCAGCACCCAAGTAATCATACACAAAATCCTCGTTGTATGGAATACCAAGGCCGTTTTGGAATGGTGGGTGAAGAGGCTCCATGGATGTTGCTATGAAATTGTGGATAATTTGGATTTGTCTGTGCGGGTTCCGATGTAACGATAAGGTATGACCTTTTTGGAGTAAAACTAAACGACGCTTCAAGCGAGCGTAAGCAGATGCAAAGCGATGTCGGGCCGGGAACGCATTTTGGACGGGTGCTGGCGGACCATCTCGAGCATTTCTACAAGCCAACAATATGCGCCTACGGTTCCACCTAGCAATGTAAGTGAGTAAACGACTCACAACTGGCGCAACATTTTGGTCATCCATATGTTGTGATGTAGTATCGACCTGTGGGAGGTGGAGGATAAATTGTATAATTGTAAGCAATTTAACATGAAACTTTATAAACAAAAGAAATCTGGATCCTAAATTGTAAAAACAAAGTCAACAACAAAAAAGCACAAACTAATTAGCAAGGGAGTTGAACTTGATTAACCAATCAAGTCTAGACTTGTCCATGTAACACATGAAAACAGTAAATAGGATAATAAACAACCTACAAAGCTTCATAAAAAAAAACTCAGAAAGCAATTAGAAAAGAAAACCATATTTATTAATAAACCAGATCCACAAACTTTTCAATCTAACATATGAAAAGAGTAAAGAAGAGGAAAAACGATTACATAAAAGCAACTACTCAATATTATGTTTCAGCTTGTATGTCTCTATATCTAGAACACAGTAGGGGCACTCAACAACTAATTCTCTATCCCCAGAAATTTCAGCTGCAGTTTTGATGTTCCAATGGCCGTATCCTGTGAAACAACAAAGTTTGATGAGGCCCAAGTCGGCGTGCATCCCAGGAGCCAGCATAGATCTAAAAACTTGCCTACATTCCAATAAAGCTGATCTATCAAAGTCCATGTCTTGGAAAAGTTCCTGAAGCATATGGGATGCAGCCATTGGCTTGCAAATCTTCAACAAACCCATTGCATAGACATAACGACCATTCCATAGTGGTTGGGACTTAAACTGAGTAAGATATTGCATGCCCCAATGTGGGGCACCACCATTGAACGTTAGGTAGAGCCCGAGGAGACAGCCAGCCATGGTATTGCCTTCATGTGCTGCACCAGCAAGCATTGGGATGCTTTCATCCTTCACCTCACGGACAGCTTCAGGAGTACACTCAAATCGGAGATTGTTGATGAAAGGGGCTTTATGGATTAGTGAATAAAATTCTTTACAGCTGAACCATGTAAAGACAAGACACAGAGGAGCGAAGTATGTGTTAATAAGCAGGATACGGTGCAGTTTTAAAGGCATAATCAGAGGGAAACTAATAGTAGGGGAGTTGTTAAAATTTCATACCAATCAGAAAGGGCAAAAAATGGAGCATCACTGTCAACCAGGGTTTTTTGAAAAATGAGCCTTAACATGTCATCTGGGAGAGCAGCAAGGGAGTTGGGATCTTGTGGTTGATGCATATCCATGGCTACAATGGTTAGATAAAGAAATGTACATGGTGAAGGCAGGTCATGGCAGGCAAAAAAAGGGAACACAAGCACATCAAATAAGGTCCAAATGGCAGCAAAATGTACACCAAATCAATAAGAAGAAAAAGTGCAAAGAATTGAAAGGCAAGGAATACATGCAGATTTATCAGAGCACAATGGAATAGTTCATAAAGACTGACATAGCCATACCTAAATGGAGGCGTTGGGTGCGTTCCAGCAAATGCGTTGGCACTCTGCAAAAGCCTGGTTTCAAAAGGAGAAAACAAAGCATGAGCATTCGCAAGGGAAAACACAAGAATGACCAACTGCATATAAGTAAATGATGGGTATGAGCATGCAACACAAACAACCTTTACGTGTAGGATGCATGGGATATGAATGATGAGGTTAAAAATGGTGGATGTATAAATAGCAAATGGAATACACCACGTAGTAGAAGAAGAGTCTTACGTATAATAAGTGTAGGCATTAAATCTAAAATTTAATTAGAGCACTAAAGTGGAGATGAAGGAGGTAAGGTAGTAGAAGAGACTGAGCAATAATGTACAGAAAATCCAAAAGGCAATATCATCTATACGAAAAAAATTGAACAAGTAGGTTTAACTATGTAGTAGAAACATCATGTATAGTCAGTTGTGATTATAACATATGGAAAAAAATATATGCATGAAGGTGTCACCCATCCACAAATATTAAGAACATATTTAAGCCCAAATAAAGTACCTAAAAAATAATGAGGCGTAAACAATTAGAACATCAATCACATACAAAAATAATCACCTTGAAGGAAAATTACCAGCAACATATAGTGTAGTTTGAATAGAGTTTAAGATCTCGATTTGTTACCTGTTTTGCAAGACTGCATGCGCGATGAGAGTTTAGAATCTCATAGTAAAAGACAGAGAAGCTGAGAGGTAATCCCAATCGGATCAGGTTCAATATCCTGAAAAGATAGATGTAAGCATGAAATCATAAGGTAGCGCTCATAATAAAGATGTTAGATCAAGTAAAACATGGACTGAAAACCTAATTAGGAAAAAAAAATCAACACTAAATTCAATATAGAAAAAAAATGCTATTCTAAAATCCATCTTCATGATCGAAATTGAAGAAGAAAAAACAGTTGATAGAATGAGTAATGTCAACATACCTGACATAGAAATTATGAACCAATATCAACCAATGCTATAGTTTCAAAATGCTCAACATTATCATAATCATTATCCATTTGAGGCCATGTACATATGCAAAAGCAACTCCAGGCTCACAACCAACAACCACAATTAACTTCGAAAACATAACTCAACAATCAACATAAAATAAAAACAGAGGAATAGGCTTGAATATGGAAGAAATCATTTCAGACTCTGGTGATTGTGTACAAACAACAATTCTGTATTGAGATATCCATGGCCAATAAAATCGTGCATCAGATTAAGTAGGTGAAAACGTGCTGAAGGAAGCGCATACAATCTAGCAACAAAGAAAATGTCATACAAAGGTATAAGCTGGTCTTTTGGATCATAGAAGAGGTGGTTAAATGACAATACAACCAAAGGGTCAAAAACACAGAGAATCAAGGAAAAAAAATGGAATTCAGTGTCAATAAGTGGCGAGTCACGTCCGAAATGAAATGAGAAAGATCTACATTAAATTTATTATGCAGCTCAAATTAGGAGTAGACATTATAAGACAATAGTGCATTGGGCTGTAGCGTACAAACTTGTAGTCAGAAGGCAAAGTACCAAAATCAGATCCAAGGGCAAGATGTAATTCGCAAGTACAAATGGGAGGTAGAAAAAATTACCAGACCTTAAAATGAGGACGAAGCTTGATTCAGTAAAAAGTTAGGCACACACGCCAGGAAAAAGGAAACAAGTAGACATTTTGTAGATATAAACGCGTAATAGCAGAATAATGTATCATTATAGCGAACCATGTAGGGCAAAACACAGTTTAAGGATCACGCCTAAGTGAGAGTAAATGGCAGGACAAACTTTGTAGTCCTTTGTGTAAAAGTAAAGTGATGGAACAAAAGAGGCAAACAGAAGTAAACACAAGAAACAATAAATTTAAGGCAAGGCAACAACAGAATAAAGGAAATCCAAACAATTTATTCAAACGATTGAAAACTAAGTAGAGGCATAAACGGGAAACTTGCAGTGTTCAGTGGTAACTGAAATTCCAACCAGACTTTAAAAACTAAACATCATCATCGGATGAGTCATCGATGATCAACCTTGGTTTCTTCGAGGGCGTGACGTCAACTTCAGATTGGTCAGCAATTATAATGCCTTTGTTCCTTGGTTTCTTCGAGGGCGTGACATCAACTCCAGATTCATCGGCAATTAAAATGCCCTTGCCCTTCCAGAGCCGACGATGATTTGCAATTGGGGACTCTGAACCACCAGGCATGGAAGCTGGCAATGCAACCTGCAAGAAATCAAATGTTAGCAAATATCATCAAAAGTGGGAAGTAGCTGAGATAAGAAGAGGGGGCTGGAATTATCGGGACCTCGGGTTCTGTAGTGAAAACATCAATGACAGAGAACAGGTCACCACCATTGTAGACATTGTATTCACCAAGCTGAATCTTGAATATGTATTCCCTGCCGCACAAATCAAGGACTTCACGGGGGAAAGTGGAATTACCAACCCCAGCTCGGTTGAAGAGTTTCAGGGCAGACGAGTCAATCATCCGTTCTGAAACACCGTTCATAGCAGTGCATGATATGGTTTCAGTTTTGTCCGACACAGTAAAGTTGATTTTGAACCTATAAGGGAAGAAGCAGAATAAGTGAGGATAAATGTAGAAAAATGGTTGTAAACATCAGCAAAAAATTGGACGGGGACCTACAGAATCATCGGGTCAGGATATGATATAGGACACTTAGGGCACTTGTAAACATCATCTATGAGAGTGACCTTCCTCTTGCAATCACGACACCCAAGGTAATACCAGCCATGTTTGTAAGAGATTTCAGAAATAGAGCCAACAAAAGTGATCTTGTATCCCTGGTAAGAAAAGTAACAGTTAGTCATCTAAACAACAGTAACAGAAAAAAAGGCAAAAGAGGATAACAGTTGCAGCATACCGGCATCTCATCTGCCCAAACGGCATCGAGGATATCCGAAATAACCATCCTGTTTTCTGTCATAGCCTCCTCTGTTGAACCAGCTGTCCCAGGGGAGCGTCCAAGGAAAACTACGGGCTGAGCATCAGAAAATTGTGTGCGGAGGGCGTGAATCCTTGGATGGTCGAGCTCGGTATAAATTTGAGTGGAACCAGTCGACGAAAAGTTCAAAGCATCTTTGCGGGAAACGTACATACAACAAAGGTAGGAAATTTCCATAAGGTACACGGGAACATGTAATATCTGGGGCATGCACTCACTAAGTAGCTACAAGGTAGGGGTGTAGGAACGTACCGACGTATTGCTTGACAGTCATAGATGTGAACAAAACAATGACCGGGGACGGTGCAGTCCGAATATTGTGTGCGGCAACAAACATCTCAGCGAGATCCTTCCAAAGGGTAACGCGAACCTTCCCAGAGCTGTAGGAAAAAGGCAGTTAGAAGGTGGAAGGTCAAATCTGAGTGGGAAAAAGCAAACTGGGCAGCAACATACGTTGGGCACATAAGCTCCAATTCACGTTTCTGGTGGCCACCAGGGACCGCCTCAATCTCGCCCACAGCCACGAGAGACCCGACAATATCTGCAAGGTAAAGCGGAGGCCCAAAATTAGGGAAATACTGGAAAAAAATTTGAGAGGAAGAACAGCCGAAAGCGGATTACCTGTCAGAAAAGTAGTGTTCCCAGTCCTTTCAATGACAGTTGCATGGGGGATAAATTGAAAAACATGCATTGGAATAGACGGTGTGGGGATCTCAATGCGCGTTATCCTTGTGATAAGCGAGAAGATAACTTTGAATTTTGTTGGGACTGGCCGGTACTGGCCAGTAACAGGTGCAACCTGGAAGTTCCTAATGGAGTAGACAGATCCAACCACGAGAAGAGGGCGGAAGCGGCGAACCATGGTGTTTCGAATCTGGCACCACATCGGGGTACCCTGGATTTTTTTTAAAACAATGGAGAACAAATCAAAACAGATACAAATGATGTATACAAGCTGAGCGTAACACAATCAGTTAAAGAAACGGGCCACTGACCTCATCATCCGCAATAAGCATGTCATAGCTGAGTAATTCATCAGTCTTGGTGTTCCTTGCTTCCCACGCCCGACAAATACGGACCTGAATCGGCTGCGAACCAGAAATACGATCCAGGCTGCGGAGGGTTACAAATTCCATCGCGAAGAAAAACCTTAGAATAACATGAATAAGTGTAGTCAAGGGGATGTAACGGTGAACATATGCATATACAGGGAAAAAGACTGTTAGAAATTAAATTAGATGCAGTTGGTGGGGTACGGGCCATTTAACTCGATAATGCAAGTAGTAAACCAAAGAACCAAACAACGCACAACAGAGTTAGGAGGACAGACAAGGTAAAGCTGATCCATCCTCACTAGAAAAGAAAAAATTTATGCTCAGGCTAATAGCATCCAACTCATGTAAGAACAACCAGACACCTAACAATAATACAGGGGGCATATGAATCTAAGGCACAACATATTTGTTTCGAGCATCAACGAGTAAAAGAAGTGTTTCAGTGAAAGAATCTAAACAAGATATCACTTAAGCAACATTCAAATACACACAACACAGGAGATAAATTTTCTGCAACTTCCTAGATCAAGCATGCATGTATATTGCAAGTAGAGCATTATTGAGCACCTGCTCTCAACGGACGTATCGGAAGAATCAAAACTAAAACAGGAGGGAAAAGTAAGGATCTGTTAAGCTCAAACTATTTGATGACACTGGAGGCTTGACTTTTATTTCAACATATGAATAACTATATGAATTTAAAATATCCCTGAGAATGTAGTTTTTTAGAAATATGTTATGTGAACAAAATACTATTATCTGATCCACTATTCAAAATAAATAAATAAAAGCAAAGTAACTAATTTAATAAACGGGTTGAGTTATTCAGTTTGCACGAAACATCAACGTTTCACTTTTATGTGAGTGAGATCTTGAGTTTCAATTTATCGGGTATAGAAAAAAAAAGTTGATAACAAGATTAGACTTAATGATTATCTAAAAAAGGAAAATATTTGCAACATTTGTTAGAATTATTGTTCTAGACATTACATGAATATCCCCAAACAGTGTGCTACACCAACCTTAGAAAATCATAGGTTAGTATCCAAGAAGAACTAACTCCGACTTTCCCATAATAGCACCAAAATCTATCTCTATGTCTAGGTTTCCAAATATATTATAGTTTTATTAAGATTAGCTCAACTAACCTCCAAATTAGGAATCTAATAACCATGATTCTGAGTAAAGTAACTAAGAAACTGGCCCTAAGAAGATCAACACATAATCCTACTAACTACTTTCATTAAGATTACACATTCAAAATTGTGCACACTTTTACAGAAACACATGACACACCTTCCTTCAAATTAAAGTCAAAGTAGCTACAAAACCATAGACTAAAATCAAGGTGACTTCTGTACATATCATACTATTCTTTACGTTTTAATAATGGCTAAACTCGATCTAGAATGAACATGGAAACTGATGATCTAGAACCTTAATATAAACAAAGATTAGGAAATAAACAAATTGGGATCACATAATTAAGCAATAGCTGTCCATGAATTTTTGTCCGTTGATTGAAGAAAACGAACTTTAGCTTACACAAGACAAATCGTCCCATTGAACGCAATCACAAAATATGAGCAGTACAAAAAAGACAATCCAAACTTTCAACAACTCCAAGACTGACAATTAGTAGCTCACCACAAATTCAAACACTACCTACACAATCCCGTACACTACAATCACAAGTAATAAACCCACTGCAAGCACAAAAACCATAAATCAGAACAGCCCTAATCGGCAATAAAGCCAACACAAGTACAGAAACCCAAATTCAAAATAGCCATAATCGGCACACACAAAAGGGGACAGAGACAGTCGGATAAATGGAATAAAGTTGAAAAAATAGAAGAGATTACCGGAGAGAACAAATTTGGTAGCTCCCGAACAAAACCACGGAATTAGGGCAGGATGGAGAATGACTCGCGAAGTTGCTGGCTTTATAGCAGGGGGGAAACGATCGGCCTGCCCCATTGATGAACCACCGGTTGAATTCCTTCAGATCTATAACGGCCAAAGGAAGAGAGGGCACCCGATGTGTAACGGTGAAGAAAAAATTTGGATGAGTCTGGCGAAATCCCTACTACTATACAAAAAAAGGAAAAAGGAATAGAGGCAGAAGAGGCTGCCAACGTGGAGTGCCAGGTGGCTTTTTCCCCTCCTGTTAGATTAAGAGGATTCAAAAATTATTGAAAAGAAATATAAAATAAATCCATATTTCTTTTCATTTTAGACAACTTTGTGACTTATATTCTTTAATTAAATTTTTTCCATAAAAATTGGAAAAGTTTTACCAACTATTTTTCCATAGGTGTCTTGTTCTGTGTAGGTTTAAAAGAATTTTTTTTTGTCTAACTCCCCTCTTATTATTTAATATTTTTATTTAAAAATAATTATGGTGTCAGCCAATATCTTTTTCATAATAAATCAAATTTATTTGAAAGAAATGTATAATTAATCCATATTTCTCTATTAGTATGTACTGAATCTACTGATATCCTTTTTATTGAGATAACTTCTTGACTTACATTCTCAAATCAACTTCAAATTCTCATACTTACAAATATGAATAAATCCACATTTCTATGTTAAAAACTAATGTCCTCTCTATTACATTCTTTAATCAACTTCAACTTCTCTATCATAGAAATATGAAAAGTTTGTACCAACTATTTCTTAACAGATGCCTTCTTATGAGTATGTATAGGAATTCTGGTATTAATCAATATCTTTTCATAAAAAAATTCTAAATTTATAGGGAAGAAATGTGTAATAAATCCATATTTCTCTATTAGTGTGTTAAAAACCGATGTCCTCTTTATTCCCGACAATTTTCCATTTTAAAATGATGTCGTCTTACAACTTCGTGACTTGCATTCTCTAATCAACTTCAACTTCTCTTCCATAAAGATGGGAAAAGTTTGTACCAACTATTTTTTTCACAGACTTCTTGTTGTGAGTATGTATAGGAATTCTGATATTAATCAATATATTTTCATAAAATAATTCCAAATTTATATGGAAGAAATGTGTAACAAATCCATATTTCCCTATTAGTGTGTTAAAAACTCATGTCCTCTTTATTCTGACAATTTTCTGACTTACATTCTCTAATCAACTTCTATTCCATAAAGATAGGAAAAGTTTGTACCAACCATTTTTTACAGGTGTCTTGTTATGAATATGTGTATGTTTAATAGAATTTTTTTTCTAACTTCTCTCTTATTATTTAATATTTTTATTTAAAAATAATTATGGTATTAATCAATATGTTTTTCAGAAAAAAAATCCAAATATATTTGGAAGAAATGTATAATAAATCCATATTTCTATGTTAAAAAATGATGTCGTCTTACAACTTTGTGACTTGCATTCTCTAATAAACTTCAACTTCTCTTCCATAAAGATGGGAAAAGTTTGTACCAACTATTTTTTTC
>JAYMTN010002934.1:0-10454 GCA_036897425.1 Erodium trifolium
AGACGGTATTTTATTTAAACTCATTCAAGTTATCGGTTTTATTCATGTTTCAAATTATGTTTTTAAGGTCACGTCTCGAGTTCGGTCAAAATCGGATTTGGGGCGTGACAATTTAACAGTGTAAAAATGATATATGTAGTAATAGCAATTGCATTGTTTGCCTTGATGATGGTCTTTCTTATTTTATTCGTATTCTGATTGATCAAGAAAAGATCAAATGATAAAGTGGTAAAGAGTTCACGAAAGCACATGCTTATTTCCTTATTACAACCCTTTTTTTTTTATGTCAAGAAGCTAGAAGGTTTTTCAGTACCAGTAAATAGAAGGTTTTTCAAAAACGAAGAACCAACAAGGATTTTCATTCAGTCAAAATGTGTCTAAAAAAGCAACGATTCTTGCTTCTTAAACAACCTACATCTTCTCTACTGAATGAGCATTTGGTAGCTTATCCAACCCCGAGCAATCTTATTTGTTGGTGGTATTCATTATCCCGGTTCAGATAAAAATGTATGGATATTTAATAACTATTATTATTTGGATTTGATATATTTTCAAAGTATTTGAAATTACTAATTAATGTGCATTTAGAATTATTGAAATTGTGAACTGTAATATGAAATTGTAATCTGTTATATTTTTCTTCTTGTTTTCAGTTGGGAGACGCAATATTTTAGCGATGCATCACCTAAATAGATTTATTTGAGAAACACAACGTACATGTTACCGCAATATTGTAAAACCGTTGTTAGCAATAAGCTAGTCATGTATGCTCAAGAGTTACTTAGGCATAAAGTTGTAAGACTTTAGGTAATACTCGGTTTAGGTGATTAATTAGGAAATAGTTAATGAGGATTTAAGGTAACTTGGATAGCAAGAAATCTATAAAATAGGATAGTCGGTCAGCACCATTCCTTACTTCTTTTTTTGTTTTGTTTTTATATTTTGTACCTATGTTGTGCTATAAGTACAAGCCGCACAGAGGCATCAAATAATGCACCCGGTGATCAATAACCAATAGCTTTCTTTCATTCGTTCTCAATACCAGTCAAAACTCACAAGTGGTATCAGATCCCGATTCATCATGGAAGACTGTTAGGAAGATCAAGGCAAGCAAATCTGGGAGTCCCTCCACCGTAGTCAGCCATGGGCGCGAGCTGGCGATGACAAGGGTGTATCCTGCGGTGGTCAGCACGGCCAATTTCCCCACCCTATCTCGTACCAACTACGACGACTGGGAAATCCTTATGGAGGTCGGGTTACAAGCAAGAGGCTTGTGGATGGAAATCCAAGGCAGGGAGGATCTCGATGGCGAGATTGGATATCGCAAAGATCACTCCGCGATGGAGATGATCCTGCGCTCGGTTTCGATCGAGATGATCAAACCCATTTGAATGGGCTCAAACCGAGTCCGCGACGCCAAGGCTCAAACACTCCGGCGCGAGTTCGAGGGATTCAAACACCATGACGGAAAAACTATCGACGAATTAGCAATACGACTTACCGGCGTCGTGGCCAACCTCAGTGTCCTCTGTGACAAGATACCGGATAAGCAAGTGATGCATAAGTTCCTTCGCATAGTTTCAAAACATTATTTGTAGCTTGCATTTTATCAATCGATATCCTCATCGACCTCGATTCAATAAACATGGAGAAATTGACAAGGCGATTCAAAGTAGCATAGGAACACATGGAGCTGGACGAAGAAGAGGAGCGGAGTACGAGGTTCCTTCTCACAGAAGAAGATTGGTGCAACCGTAGGGGACGACGGGACCATGGCGGCAAAAATGCTTCACCAAACCAAGGGGAAAACACCATGATGGCGGGGACAAGGACGGCGCTAACAGCACCAAGAAGCTCGGGAAGTGCTGCTACTGAAACATTGAAGGGCATTGGATTTGTGACTACATGAAAAAGAAGAGGTATGAGGCTACTAACGAATCTCACCTTGTTCAGGAAGATGATGAAGAGCCTGAGCTACTGATGGCTGAGGTGACGTCGGTTGCGGCTACACTTCTCAAGGCAGATTGCGGCAAGCAAGAGTAAAACGTCCAGCGCGACCATAAACAAAGGAGAACTAAAAAAGCCGATGACGATATATCAAAGACCCAAGGTGACTCAAGTGCAAGTTAGGCCATGAGCGAGAAAACGTCTGAGGCACCTGCCCAAAGGTGTAAGTGGACACTGTCATGGCAAAAGCAGGATGAGGTGCGCGCCGAGGTCAACCTTGGGGCGATAGACGACCGAAAGGGTCTGGTATAGTACATGAACACGAGATGGAAGTTTGCTTCCAAATCATCGATTACCCACCTGATTGGAGCATGCTCGGAGGTGGAAAAGGCGGACGAGGCGGCAGCCTGAGCGTAGCTTGCGTCAAGACGGGACAATCATTTGGGACAGGGGAGTCGGCGCCACAATGCATGACTCATTCTCAGTCTAGTACACCACGGTGGCGTTTCACTCCAACACCCGCACAAGCTCCATCCTCAGGGGAGAAGCCTCTTGGACCACACCAGAGAAAGAAGTAGTACCAGAACAAGCTGAAACATAATATGTTTCTCCGGCAACACCACGTCTTGCTGGTACGACGGAATAGCCATGTCAAGGAGGAGTGGACACGGTCTTTGTGTCTCCACCGCCAAACGCCACTCCTGATGAAGATTTAGTGGGCGAGAAGGCTCCTCGCCGTTATCGCAAGCTTGTTAATGTCAATTCAGCTTAAGAGAGAGCACTTTGTTCTTCACAACGGAAAAGGAGCGGACAACATTTGAGGAGGTAGAACCATAGGAAGAATGACGCAAGACCATGTTAAAAGAACTTGCAGCAATTGATGACAACGATACATGATCATTAATTGATTTGTCTACAGGAAAAACACCGGTCGGTATCAAATGAATCTTAAAATTGAAGAATAATAATGAGGGGAAGTGATCAAGCACAAGGCAGGCTTAGTAGCAAAAAGTTATTTCTATCAAGAGTTCATGACTCAAGACAAAGAAGGAGGAAGTTGTCCTCCGTATAAAGGTTGCTCTCTCGATGAATGCATATATGATGTAGGTGGGTGTTCTCCACGGAAGAAAAAAACAGCAACATAAAAGTGGTTGGTCCTATCGATCACAAGGGTCCTACTCTAACTAGCTACCGAAAGTCTAAGCTAAATTCCCCTTAAATGATGAAAATGCAGTCCGAGTGTTCTAACTTCTAACACCGATTGAAGAGACGCGTACAGTCATTTAAGAAACGCATTTCCTAGGACTCCATAGTAGAGCTCGGCAGTTATGGATGAACATCGTTGTTTTGGGCCCTTGTCAAATGACAGAAATAATAACGTGTTAGTTAAAGTATGAAATTTACATGTTTTAGGGTATGAAAAGATTAAACACGAGGATTATGTTGATACTATTATTTTGGGTTAAGTCGAGTGAATTTTGTAAAAGTAGAAAGCAGTCAACGCATGCATTATATCCTATAAATGTAAAAGTCCCATAAGAGAGAGTGAGTGCATCACCATTATTACATGAAGGTGAACAACTTGAAGCTCATTACTCATTATTACATTGGGTGCGTCACTTGGCCCCTTATTATATCCATCCCCACGTTCAAAATATGCTCGCTTAACGGCTAACGCGTCGTCCTTTCAACTTGAAATATCTTAGTTTTGGTATAATTCTCTTTATAATTATAAGAATAATTCCAAAAATAATTATTGACCTATTCATTTTTTATAACCATAACTATTTTTGATAACCATATAGAAAAATCTGTTTTGAACTTTTAATTTGGTTGTACCTTGTGTATATTTGTTTTAAAGTGACTACTGTATTTTATAAAATAAAAATTTCAGAATTTTCTTCTTACATTACATGTCAAAGAGTAAGAAACTAGATGTTAAATCTTTATTATTATTTGATTTATAATTTTCAAATTCATTGTAATTATTGTTTAAAAAATTAAAATAACGAATAAAATATATTTTTATACCCGTAGACTAGTCCCTGATTAATCTTCAAGCCCTGTCCGTTTTAGTAGTGTTTAGTATGTCCTACAAATAAATGAAAACCATCACCCAAGATATGTAATTGATTTGTAACTAATTTATAAGACCAAAATATAAGAACTTTATTAAACATTTTGAAACATAAGGGATACTAAAGATAATCAGGTCTTCATATAATTGAATGAGGCAGAACACATAAGGCCAAACTGGAAAGTTTATTTAATGTTACAACATAGTATGTATGCTTCACTAAGCGAATTTACCGCTTAATACAGCCTCAAGTTCTGTATCCTCACAACCTGCTGTGGACTGTGGGGAAGTTCTCAACTTCCCTGGAAGATTGAAGACTGTTAATAATGATGTCATCAACGCACGGCTTTAAGCATTTTAACACATGATTTCACATTTTACACGTGTGTGGAAGTGACCCACTACACTACCACTAGGCACTACTCACTAGCCAAGTACAGAAGAATCAGGACAGCAGGAGGGAGATCATGGCATTGGAAGATTCTGGCCCGTCATTGTTCACACTTGGGATTATGGTTTCAGGAGATATGACCTTCACAAACTCTTTCAGTTCCGCAAAGCTTGAATGCTCGCTATAAGGCACCTCATATCTGGGAACACAGAAACATGCATGAAACGCTACTTCAAAAGATTATGCACAAGGAGAGGAATGAACCAAACCGTTGTTATAACTCACTGACAAAAATGCTGAATACGAAATTACCTTATAATGGTACCTTGTTGCCACCTTCTCCCTGGAGTCTTCTTCTTCCCTTTACCAAATGTCCAACCAGTGGGAGAAAAGGCAACTATAAGACTGAACCGGCTCTGATGAATGATTAAAAACATTAACTTGTAAGAGATGACTTTGGAATTGAAAACCCCAAGAGTAGATATTGTATCGATGGTTAGGGTCTAAGTGTTAAAGCGGATATGAAACTATTTCTGTAATCCTCACCGCGTATTGATTGGAGATGTGTTTTAGCCTTTTGAAGCTTGCAAGTGTCCACATGGGCACAACATGAATGTGGCTTTCTTGGTCATTTGATGTAAACCACTGCATATCTTCCTCTGAGAACCCTAAACATTTTAGAATGCGAAGCTTTGCTGCTGGAACATGAACCTTTTTTCGGAGGACACGAGCAACCTCCAAGAATAGCCTTTCCTTGCCTGTTTAGAAAAAAGCGAACAGGGAGAAAAGATCATACATGAGAGTCAATCAAGCTAGACCCAGCTGCATGATTGCAAATGAATTTTCTCACATATCTAAAACTTGTTACAGCATAAAACACACAGCAGAGAGAGAGAGAAAGAGTAAAAGGCCATACCAATTGTATAGCTGCCAATTAGAAAAAGTGTCTTAGGGTTGAAAGCTTCTGCCTGTATGGCTTCAATAACAAACTGTATCACAGCATCTTGCTTTGGAAAGTCATACTGAGATAATTATATCAATGATGATCAGTTCAATTAGGTTGGAACTTGTATGTGACAAAATCATAAGATATTGACGTAAATTAACTAATAAAGGTTTGCAGTGATATACACTATAGAGAATTCATTTTGAGACACATGAGGCTCTACTGAGCATCTTTTAATAGGCATCACTTCAAATCGAGCCTAGTTTTAACCAATAACTCTCATGTTCACTGGTACAGAGCCAAGATGGGAACCAGATGGATGCAATATCAAGACAGCAAAATCAATCTTAACCCAACTCAGCTTAAATATAATCATTCTTTATATGGGAAACGTTATTAACACCCCCTTGACGACCTTTGATTTGCAAAAACACAGTATAGGTGCTGGCTTATCAGAAACACATTGTCACCTTCATAAATACAAAAAAATATATGGATTCTGTTAAATTTTGGATAACAATGTCAAACCCCCCGTGCAAGTATGTGAAGTCACGTGCCAAAAATGTGACCCAAACTAACGGAATCTTTGGAAAAATAACCAAATCAGTGGCTTTTTAGTATTTATGAGAAAGGTGACTGTTTCTGATAAGACAGCGCCTATACAGTGTGTTTTTGAACTGTGTTATTAACGTTACCCATAGAGATAAGAATTACTGTGTGGATAAATCTACCTGGGGGTTACAGTAAGTTGTGTCAAGTATGAGAGTATGGATATGGCCCATTCGCAAAACAGATAAGTTAGCCATTTCCTCAGTGAAGCGAAAATCTCCTGTGTGCAGAACAGCCTAGGAGCATAGTAGACCAAATAACATGTCTGAGGAATAATTAAAAATATCATGAATTAAAATGCTGAAAGAAGTGCCATAAGGAGTTTGGACCACACCTTACCATTCGGCGGTTCAAAGAGAATTATGATTGAGCCTGGGCAGTGATTTGCATCCAAACATGTCACATCAATACCATAAATACTGATCTTTTGATTGATAGGTAGAATTTCCAGCCTATCCCATGGAATACCAATCTTTAAATTGACAAGCTTTGCAGTGATAGATGAGCAATAAATCTTCCCATGATTGAAGGACCTTGTTAAACCTTGGTAATCTGACAAGGAATCCAATACAATTTTATTCAGAAAGGGTGTCATTAGATAGTGAGTGCTTGAATCAATACAAGAAACGGGGTGCCTTAAATTGCTGATTCTCTTGCATTCTGTGACTCATTCACATCAGAGAAGTACATAATACAATGAGATATACATATGGTAAATAAATTTAAAAAGTTGCTTTATCTTACATAGAAAATCAAACAAGATATTAGCAGAGATGTGGCTAGCTATAGATTATTTTATCAACAAATAGACAATTGAACAAACAAAAACAGTTATCCCTATTTTCACATATAGATATACCCAAAGAAATATGATAGAACTGGAACCCGAGGGCATAATTGAACTTACGGTCCATATGAAAGTGAGTGAGAAACCAATGGGAACAGTCTCTTCGAAGATACCGGAAAGCATCCTGGAAGTGAAAATAAAAGATATATTAGGAACAAGACCAACACTATAATCACTAACTAAATGGAAAAAAAATAGTACTATTACTTCAAAAGTATGATATTTATTATACCACTCGAAATGGTGTTCCTGGTATGCAACACCATGAGGGAGCCTCCCTTCTCTTTCCATCCTTCATGGGGGTTTTCTCAGCAATGCTTTTCTTACTAGACTTCTTTTGACTTTTATCTGGTCCTTGTTGCCTACGAGATGTAGTGCACACTTGTTTCCTGTCACTAATTGAGCCTGGAAAGAAATCAGTGATCAACTTGTTTGCAGTTGATTTGTTGGTCTCTTCAACTACTATGTTAGAAGTATCACTCTTCATCTGTACACTATTGGTGGTCCGTTTTCTTTGTTCAGTAAGAGCGTGTCCAGATGTGTGTTTCTCAGCTTCATGATTTCTCCCTTTCTTCAGTTCACTGAGAGCATGCACAATTTTCTTTCGGGGCCCAAGGGTAGTAACACCAATGTTATACAGATCCTACATGAAAATTAACAGTTAAAATTATTACCCTGTTATATTCATTTAAGTAATCAAATAAAAATCATGCATCAAATAGAGAAGATATGGGTATGTTTCTATTGGCACACAATCATTTTTCAAACTACCACAATACATAATCTACAGTGACATGTACATATCCATTCTACATTCCGGAGCAAGATCATTCTATAGCATAAAATAAATGGATGCTAACAGGTACTATAGCGGCAAGTTTTCATATGGTTGCTATGAAGCATACCTCTTCCGTCAGCCACTGAAGGGTATCCCAATCAACCTCTTCTCTAATAAATGCTTCTTCATATCTGTCTAGGTCCATACTGCGTAGCCATTGAACAACAGGAGAGACATCAACAATTTGCCGAGGTGATTGAACAGTAGAGCCATTCATAAATTTCTGAGGAAATTGAGGGTCCCTTTCATCACCAGGAAGAATAGCCTGTTGCAGTCAGCTCATTACGTCCTACTAATATTTAAAATAAAATAAGAATATTACAGGAGATCTAAAGATGTTGTGAAGTTTATGAATATTTAAACTGGTAAATGCGCGCTATTTAACCTATTCGCGGTTCTACTTTGGAAAAAAAAATGAAACTAAGATGTGTTATTGACAATACTCCAAATAACTACTTAGGTCCTGTAAAATCCCTAAACTAGGCATATATGTTGCTATCTTGGCTGTTGGCTTTGGAATTGGAGGTAGTTAGGCAACACTAGATACAGAGATTCACAAAACTTGGCCCTGTATACCTGCAACAAAATTTTGAAGAAAAAAGGTAGAATGGAAACTTCCATTACGCTTATTGTGAACCTTTTAAGAGGTCACATGTGGAAGCATATATACTATCTTATTTATGACAGTGTTCAATCGTATAAACCACTTTAGACTCATAAAACCTCAAGACATGATTATTATGAGCCCAAATGAGCTATGTTCCCTTGATAGACAACACTTTAATCGTATAAAGAAAACATAAGAGGATCAGAGCCACTATATCTCAATTACCGGTAGGTTACTTGACTGCTACAAAATTTAACAGGAGCGTTAGAAGTGCATTGGAATTTAGTTTTTGGGTACATGCTTCTCTAATGACCACCTATTTGATGAACATTCGCATGCCCTGCTTTCTGGATAGTGGATAGAAACATGCACAAAAAATAATATCAAACATCCCAGACACAAGGAAAAATATTTTTCATAGATGATTTCGCTTCTACTTAGCATACGTCAAAGCCTAATTCATAACAATTTGAAATTTAAACCTAAGGAGATATAGGTTGTATATGTTTTCAAAAAGTTGTCCTAGAAAAGCATGCAGATATACTGCTTACAAGTGCTAAAGCGAACCGCTCTTACTAATATTTTCACTTTATAAATACCAGAACACACATAATATTATACCAAGCAAGGATTTGTCTTTTAGGCAGATTAATATGGATTATATGGAACAAGAAGAACACGGGGGAATGTAATAAAAACAGATTGTGAGACTTACATCTTCATCTTTGTTCTCCTCTTCATCAAGACATTCATTAGTATGAGCTTGCCTATCGTCATCACACAATTCTGAGATGTCAACCCCACATAAAGGACAACAAACTATACCTTCATTGGCATTTAACCCTTCCCCTTTCTGCTGATCAAAGTTAACTCCACCGGCACAATCTTCTTGGCCTACCTCATTACATAGTTTGAGCAACACGTCAAGATGAGAACCTACCTCAAACTCTTCCAGCATAATATCCTTGTTAGAGCCTTCACTGCCATTGCCAACATTAACACCACCATCTGCTCTTGACCTAAGTAACCTCGACTCTATTGAATTGCACAGATAGCCCCCATTTAATTTCAGCCCTTTCTTACCATCATCACATTCCAAAAATTCCTTACCCTCATCAACACCATTGTACAAACACCTTTCTTTAACTGCAAAACTGCAGTCTATACTCGATTCAATCAAATCCAAACTGCAAGTTTCATTCAATTCAAGCCCATTTTCCTCAACACACAGAAAGGCATCATCGACTGCAGTATCCAAATCCACACTCAAGAGTGTTGAATTCAACATATCCTCAGTTGCGCTCTCATCGCCCGAGCAACCATTTTGAGCCCTAAAACTAAAATTAGAAGTCTTGCTCGAATCTACTAGTTTATCAACGCTTACCCCATAAATGCTCTCACCCAAAAACACTTCGGGGGTGCAGTTACCGGAATCCACACTCGACCCTGCTGAATTAAACCTATCTTCTTCATCCAAATCGAACCCTTGAATCGTCCCAACATCCGCAAACTCACTCTCCGTCGCGCTTCCAGCGCTGTAATCACATCCCGATAGCGAACCTACAACCTGACTCTCCGATGACTCCTTGGATCTGGTTTTTTGACATGATGTCGAAATGGGTTGAACATTCTCTTTGCCGGCGTTGAGTGAGAGCTTCCGTTTCTTAGAGGCGCGTTGAGAGCAAGTAGCGGGCTTGAGAGGCGTCGGCTGAGAGGAAAACCTCTTGGGCATGATTTGGGTGGAAGGTATCTGGAAATCGTCGTCGTCGACGGAGCCGATGGGTGGAGGAAGGAGCTGAGACTGGTAGTTGGGTACGGAAGGAGGCTTCTTCTTCCTGTTGAGGTTATTGGACCTGGAAGACATGGCTCGCGACTGTGGTTGATGATGGCTGTGCTGTGCGTTCCCTAGTGTCGGTATTGTGGGGGAGGAGATGGCGGTCGGCGGAAATGGAATCGGAAGTCTCGTTTTGAACTTGTTTGGGATAAAGAGAAAGGGAGGGAAAATAAAAAATGCAAGCAATATTCAACAGAGAAGGGAAAGTGAAATCTTTCTCTTGACCCACGTCATACTTTAAACTTCAATTAAATTTGTGATAATTTTTTTTTTTTTGAGAACAACGAGGTGATATATTATAAACTAAAAAAAATAATGTTTACAACGAGGAAATCACCAAAAATAAAGACAAAATAAT
>JAYMTN010002935.1:0-10453 GCA_036897425.1 Erodium trifolium
CAAGATAAAAAGAAAAAAAAAGAAAAGACAAAGATGGGTGATGGCTTTCATTGAACCATGATGAGAAAAAAATTTTGAAGGAACCACAGGTACTCAGGCTCTTTGGCTACAATGAATGGATACAATGCTGACAAACAACAATTATGAGATCTGGTCAGCAAAAATGTCTCGGTATCTGTGGGAGGCCGTTATGGGATCAAGCATCATATAACGGCCTAAAGTTTACCAACCTTGTAACTGAAATTCGACTTCTTAGTTTTGAAATGATTACTGAAAGTCTTTTCAGCTCTGTTCCATATTCTTGTCTTCTCATTGTTGGAACTATACTGAGGAAATATGAATGAAATGACTCTCTTAGAAGCATTGGTAGGTTGTGTGCGTTCGAAGCAACTATGAGAGGTCGAAACCAAGATAAGGAAGAAGAAAGAGAATCAAGAGTCGATCACCTTCACGAGCTATGGAAATTGGGCCTGATAAAGATGCTTTTCATAAGTGGGCTGTTGCTCTTGCCCCAGGCCAAACTTAACTGTGAGGGCTATGGATTACTTTTCGTATCATTGGGCCTATTGAAGTTGATTCATAAGGTTTTCAAATGGGCCTCATCGGTCTTGCACCAGGTTCAGTGATGAAATTCAGTTGACCTACGGATCAAAAACGGGGCGGTTTGATTTTAACCGGATCCATACGATTTTTGAGCGGATCGAAACCCGTCTGCTAAAATGAAATAGGCATGCTCTTTGGTTTTGGAGAATCTTTCGATTGTTCGAATAGGAACTCTATTCGGTTAACTTGATTGTGATCATTGTGATAAAATATGATCAAATCACAATGAATGATTTAAATCTAGTGTGTGAATAGGCGACGATCTGATTTTAATCGGATCCGTTCAATTTTTTGGATTGGATAAAACCCGTCTTTTCAAATGCAAGGACATGTACTTTGATATTGGAGAATCGACGTTATTTGTTTGACTTTTTAAATAAGATCTCGAGCTGGTTAACTGAATTATATTGATCCTAGTATATTATCTGTACATGTGAGTTTGTTGAGAGATAAGAGATAAATGGGAAGTGCAGGTAAGTCGTGGGCTTGTGAGTAGATTTATCTAATACCTAGTACATATATATGATCAAACTATAATAAAGATTTAGATATAGATCGAAAACGAATTGACCCGTCCATGCATAGCCCTAACAAGACTAAACCACTTGTAGTAGACTATTAGTCTATATTGTAGAGCTCATATTTTGTGAGTTCAATCATAAATTAGGTGATTTAATTATAATAGTAACAATGACAATTTAGATTGTTGACTTTCATGACAAGAATGTTTGCATAGCTGTAGTGATCAGTCCATTGCACATCATTTAGATTTTCTATTCTGTTTGTGCAATGTTTATAGACTTGTTGGTTAAGAATTTAATTAGCTTATTATTTAACTTAAATTAACCACACAAAAAATACCACATTGCTCTTATAAATAACCCAACTTGGCATGTTTTTTTGGTGGATATGGGTTTGTTATTGTTGGTTTGTAAGTACAAGCTCCAAAAGTCAACATGCCCCTCACCAACCTAGAATATGGAACTTTTCCATGCACTAGAATATATTTGCTTAGATACTTAAATAAAGTATCCAAAATAGTTTTGAAGGGATACTTACAAAAAAAATATTATGAGATGTTTAGTTATTTTAATTGATAATGTTTTTTTTATAATTGTAAAAAAAACAGCATGATTTTTTTTGTTACAATTTGCATAAAAATGACACATTTTTTGACTAAAAGGTGCAGAGATTTCGTTAATAGATAAAGAGAGTCATTACAATGTAGAGAGCTCCAAAAAATCTAGTTACAAAAAACTCTAGGACAATTAAACTGTTATGAACAGTGTGGGAAAATCCATATAAGCAAACTGAAAATAAATTAAGACGAAACCGACGAATACTACTCAAGGTATTGCTTAGACGTTGCATTCTCTGTAGAGTGCGACCGAACCTGAATTCATCAGTATCATAGGGAGAACGACACTAACGAGTACTGCTCAAGGTACCGCCTGACCGCTGCATAAAACCTTTTGAGGTGCGACCGAACCTGAACGCCTCAGTGTTATTGGGTGGATATACATGAATAAAATTATCTCCCTAGAAAAGTCCCCGAATCTCTGCTCAGTAGTCATTGACCCTACAAGGAATAAATTAGATAAAAGAAGAAAGACTCAATCGATTAGCCTGATCCAGAATTGAGAGGTCGAGGAGGGTGCATCGGTGGAGGCCAAGGAGATGGACGCGCCAGTGGCGGCTTCCGAGACGGCGGAGGTTGATCAGGAGAGATGGTCCGATACAGGGAGATTGAGGGGCTCCGAGGCGGGGAGGTCGATTGATGCCGAGGTGAGCTAGACGTCAATCATCGTAGTTGTAGAGGGGGAGCCGAATAAGTTTGGGAGACACGTCATTGGTGGCGGAAGGAAACCAACATCACGATTGCTATAGACGACTCGAAGGGAGCCCTAACAGGAAAAAAAAACTAACAATACACATAGAGTCAGTAGGAGTTTATTTTGATATAAACATCATAAAAATGACACATTGATCCTTATAATCTATATTAGTAAATAGTAAATAAAAAAAATCCAAAATTTCATATCCATTTATACTTTCCCTCTTGGATTTTTTTGTTCTTTAATTGTTATTTTGAAAATTTATTTTAAAATTTAAAACCGACATTTTCAAACAAATTTATACAAAATACAAAAGAAACAAGTCTATGGTGTTTTCTTACCATAATAAAAAAAAGACTACAAATTACAGAAAAATGAATACCTCAATCTACTTTTTAAAATTTTCCCAAGTTTAAATAACAAAATGATGAACTCTGTTAACATATTAATTATAATTTGTTACACGACACTCTTATCAAAACAATAATATTCCATTCACAACAAATTCTCTTACCTATTAACAAAGAAATGAACGTACAATCAGACACACATACAAAAAAGGATAAAAACAGATATCATCGACGTTAAAACTCAACTAAACCACGTTATATATTACGGTTCTTTACAAAACTTTCTTTTATATCATCCATAATAGTCAAACAATTCTAAGTAGAAATCATCTGTTGTGTGCTTTTGTTTATATCAACTAGCAATGATCATTGAGGTAATCACAAGTCAACTATTGACATTTTAGGGTTAATCTTGACTTCTATAAACAAAACCCATAGAGCTAAGAAAAAAGAAGCAAAAAAACAAAAAAGATGGGAAGAACTCAAACGGCCGGAGCTCCTTCTCCTCACCATTTCCCCCCCCACCAGCCACCGTCACCGCCGCCTCCTCCGGCAACATCCTTCCCTCCGACCAACAACAACATTAATCACCACCACCACCATCATCAACAACAACAACAAGGGTACAATGTTATTACAACTCCACCTCCACAGTATCATCAAAACAACAATGGTCATGCAATGAACATCATGCGACCACAAACTCAACCTCAACTTCAAGTCAACGGTGCCGGTCAAGGTGATGCTAAAGCTAAAGCTGGTAATAATGCCATGGTGATGCCTTGGACCACTGGTCTATTCGATTGCATGGACGATCCCAACAATGGTAATTACGCTAAATCATAACCTATAATACAAATTAAGAGTTCATCTGGTCGTTAGATCCGAGTTTATGGATGATTTATAGTTTTTTTTAAAATCATTAATAACTTGAATCGTAAATGTGTATAACTTTGAATTTACGTTTTATTTTTATAATCTGATAAATCATGGATAGTTGGATCCACTTGATTTTCGGTAGATAATACCCTTAATGATGCAATACTTTTGTGAGTGTTGATCGTTTTTTCGGTTTTGCAGCTCTCATGACGGCGTTTTTTCCATGCGTAACGTTTGGGCAGATCGCTGATGTTCTTGATAATGGCCATACAAGTAAGTGCTCTCATGTTTTCATTCAAAACCCTAACTCAAGAATGTGTTGGAGCATAAAATTTGTCTAACAATTTCATTGTTTTGTGGAGTTGATAATTTAATATGGTATCGAAGTTTGTAAATCAAGAAAACGGTGTTATTCTTGACCGAGCCATAATCCATAACTAGAAATAAGTTACTAGCTAGTAGGTGTTCACACGCGAGTCCTAGTATGATATTAGATAATTATGAGGTTACATAAAAGTTTTCATAAATCTTAAACTCATGCTCTATTTTTCGGGTGGAAAAAAACGATAAAAAAGAGTTGTTATACATTTTAGACTCGTTTTTTATTGGTCAAGGCATCGAGTCATAATCTTTTAATAAAGAACTCGAATGGGGTTTTGATCACATCTCTACACGTAAGGTTTAGTTTCACATCGAATAATTAAGAGGTCAAAAAAATTTGTCATACGTAGACCCATATTCTTTTTTCTAGGTCAATGGACATCCAATACGTATATCACAAGTTTCGCTTAGGTATCCTCTTTCACGAACCCAATTTTCTTAAGCCTAAATCTCTTGCACACTCGTTGGCTGACCCCCAACGAGTCACGAGATTATCTCCGCCATAACATATCAATATTTGTTGATTTAAACTAACTGTTACACTCGCAGCTTGTGCGACGAGTGCAATAATCTATGCAGTGGCGCCATGCTTGGTGTCGAGGGTGTACCGGAGAAAGCTCAGGCAGCGATTCGGGCTGGTGGAGGCTCCGGCCTCCGATTGGATTGTCCACTCCTTGTTCGAATACTGTGCTATTTGTCAAGAACATAGAGAGCTCACCAATCGTGGAATCAACCCTGCTCTTGGTAATTCTATTCCTATCAACTCTACATATAGATTAATAGTGAATATTACATGATAGTTGCAAAAAAGTACCCAGAAGTTTTTTTTTCTGTAAGTTGTAGTTTCCCTTAATTTTCATTCTCATTGCACGTCCAAGAAGAAGAAAATTTTGGGGTTTTTTTTTTGTTTTTTACTTATTATGTTTCAAAAGGGTAACATCGTCGTTTTGAAACAAATTTACGCAATGCAACAAAAACGCAAGTTCATATACTTCTTTTGCAATTATCAAAAAAGATTATTACAACTTACAAAATTAAGATGAATTTCTCGGGATACTATTTTGTGATTATATCAAGTATATTTCGGACTTTATACTATCTTGTTTAATTTATTTTGATTCGATTCGATTCAGGGCATCGAGGGAACCAAAACAAGGATCATGGTCAACAGAACTTTCCAATGGTGCCACCCAACAATCAAACCATGCGATGAACATTATCTTTGAAGTGTTGTGCTCAGTGAAAGCTTTGTTCAATTAGCTATTCCTCGTTTGCCGGAGAATTAAGACTGTTCCGACCAACTTGGAACATCCTTGCCGGTTCAAATTTGTTGTTGACTAAACTGTCTGTTTTCGGATTTGATAATGTCTGTATGTGCTTTGATGTGGTTTTGTGATTCTCAAATAAATTGAAGCAACTTGTTATCTAATTTTGCAAGAGGTTCATTCCCAATACCCGCGAAAATAAATAAATAATTGCAAGATGGTGTAACCTATGTGGGTAGATATTTGCATTTAACATTCGATAAATTAGATGACAAAATGTTCTTGACCAGTTAACCCAACAAAGACTCGATATCACTGAGGAACTATTTCGATGATCAAGGCCTGGTTGGGAAAACAAAACCAACCTCATTGCCAACATTTTCGGAAATACTATACTGCAAAACTTACTATGAACTATATATGCATGTTTTGTAAATACTATTGGTGGACTATATTTTTGCTTTGCAAATGACACCTCCAACTGTTCTCCATATGCAAATCCGTTACCTTTAATGTAAATTAGACGTATGACATACACATGACTTCAATAATTTTGGAAATGACAAATTTTCCCTTTACATTATTATGTTTTGCAATTTGTAACCCTCGTGTATATGTGCTTTGCAATTTAAAACCGTGCATACACTTCTACAAGGGATTTTTGACTTTTTTCGGAAAAAAATTAACCCCGTTAGTGGACTTGCAGACCGGAAATAGCTCACGATGTCATTTGCAACAAAAAAAAGGGTTCGCCAATCGTATTTATGAAGCGCGCATAGTTAATTGCAAGATTTTGCAATCATCAATTCTTTATCTGTAATTCTTAATCTAACATTATCCTCACCCCTGTTCCAAAAGACCCCCTAAAATACGAACACTAAACCTTTTACTACACAGTGTTCGTCCTCATTACCATATCAAATTCATCGTTATCGAAAAATTATATATTTTCACTTAAAAAAACAACATAACAAATCAACAAACAAAATCCAGGAGAAAACAATGCTGAGGGTTTCTCAAAATACAAAAGCATATTTGTTTTGCAAGCCATAAAAGAGACCTACAAGTTAGTAACAAGACAGTACCTGGTGTTCGATCCAAACATAGGTTTCAGAGCTGAATTTTCAGAGAATCGATCGACAACATCGAATCTAGCTAGACATCTGATCAATTGACTGAAGTGCTTGTTGGGCAAAGTAACGAACATCAACATCTGGGTCTTCGCTGAGCTCAACCAAACTGGGACGGATCGTATTCTCCACTACCTGAACCAATTATTAAGAACGAAATGAGTACTCCAAAGATTGGGAACAAGAAACCGAAAAGATCAGAAGATATGAAGTTACTTACAGATTGATCTACTATGGGGATGAGAGACTGAAGCACCTTCGCTACATTGAACTTGATGTTGGGTACCCTGTAAATGGACGGTTAGGATAATATGTCCCAGGTCTACATTATCCAGTTCTTAGCGGACACTAATTGTAAAGGTCATTCATTCACAAAAACACAATGTTACACAACCTTTATTATCAATAAAGGACTTCCGTTAAATCTGACAGTTTCTGTCAGCTTTTTTTCCCAGAGTTTTTCTCAAAAACTACCCCATAAAAACAAGGGTGACAGCTGGTTTATGCAAAAAAAAAAGAACTGATGGAAACCGTTAGATTTAACGGAAGTCATTGTTTATTGATGACAAAGGTAGTGTGACGATGTATATTTTTGGAAACTAATGAAGGTATATTTGTCACTTATTACTAAAATAGAGGGAAGCGAGAAAGTGTAGGAAGGATTGGGATACCTGTCTTTTGATGCAGTAACGATCACGGGAAGTAACTTTGAGCTTGTTATCTCCGAGCCCATGACGGGAGCTAAGAGACAGATTGCCCGAATAATAGTCATTCGATATAAATAGTGAGAATTGGTGGCCATCTCTAATACCTGTTCAGATGAGAAGTTCGTTGTTTAGGAGAATATAATAATTTTAAAAAAAACATTTAAGCGGAATGGAAGGATCATTGAAAAAAACCTGTGGAACTATATGCTGCATTGCCCACTCTGGGCCGAATTCTTCTGCGAGGCGCTTTAAATTGTTAGCAGCAGCATCACGAATCGAATAAACCTGTAATCAAGACCCGGAATTCAAGTTCGTCAATTACTAAATAGGATCAAATAACAAATTATGATATAGCTGATTACAGAAGTTAAACAAGATATTCCAAGTGGTGAAGCAGTAATATAATTCGTTCTTTAGCATAAAGTAGAATATATATTTGGGATAATCTCATAAAAGTACACAAACCTTGTCATCTTTCTCATTTAACTAAACTAACTTTTAAACTTTCTCACCCAACTACGCTGAACTTCCAAATTTTCTCACTTCTCTATTTTGGTAAGAAATGACAAAGATGACCTTCATTGATTTAAAAAAATATGTCATTGCTACGATAAATTGTCCGAGTTTCCTAAATTGTTGTGCGGGTGTCTTGGTCATTTACTACCAAAACAGAGTAAAGAGAGATCATTTGAAAGTTCAAGTCAGTGTAGCTAAGTGAGAAATAAGACAAAGTTAGTGTACTTTTTTGAGACTATTCTATAGTATATGCATGATAAAGTAACACAGACCTTATCCTGTAACCACTGCATGCAAAGAGCTCCAAGCTTATCATCGAAGAACCCGACACCTAACTGACTTGCCAGTAGAGGTATGTACTCTATTATTGCAAGGCGAACTCTCCAGTGTCGATCCTCAGCAAGCTCAACAATGGCTGGCAACAAGGATTGGGACAATAGATCAATTCCAATCACCTACAAGAACAGCTTATTTGAGTAATGGTGTCACAGATATAAAGAAAGGGCTAATTGCAAAAAAGTATCCTGAGGTATTCACATATCGTAATATGTAGCCCTCTTCTCTGGTCATTGCAAAGAAGTTCCTTGAACTTGTCTTTTTGTTGCACTTCATATACTTATTATCTTTTAAATCTAAATTGCAAGGGTAAAATCATCATTGGTATACAAATTGCAACAAAAAGACAAGTTCAGGGTACTTTTTGCAATTATCAAAGAAGAGGGATACAAAATGCAAAAAATGAATACCTCAGGACACTTTTTGCTATCATCCCTATAAACAAATACACTTGACAGTAGAAAGAACAAAAATAGTGCATCAAGATAGAGAAACCTAATTGTGATTAATGTATGATTCTATTCAAATATTGTGAATGTTTCAAAACAGTATTGCCTCACCGATGTGACTAATTGCGGTATGTAAAGATTCTTTAAGAGGTTATATAACAGAATGAGTTTAAGCTTATGAAAGTTGAAAACCTGATTCACTTGATCAAGCTTGCTAATGATATTCAGGCGCACATCAGGAAATTCATCCTTTAGAAGGGAAAGGAAAATGGGAAGAAGCTGCTCAATTGTCGCATCCTGCAGTAACCAAACAAATGAAGTTTATGAGACTGATGTAACCAGCAATTTTCCTTTATTATGTATGACGGAATCTTACAGATTTGATTGATAATAAGCTAAAAATATCTTAAGCAATACATATGAAATTCACAACATGGCTGGCCAAAACCACATGAGTTCTTCAAAATAATAATAATACAGTGGTAAAAAGGCTGACCTGTCAAAAATTAATATAAGGCATACAATTGAAATTGTCTCGATTGTGAACTTGTTCTAGCTACTTGGTTTTATGAAGAGAAATGGTTCTAAAACTCGGCAAGGCAACAAATAAGGTTTTTTTGACTAATCGGGGAGATATCGGCAAAACTCGTTTTTTATTAAATATATAATGCATATGTTAAAGACAAAAAACGGAAATAGTTTCATGAAATAAGACAGTTTCAAACACATTTTGGATCATGTTATGTGAAATTCAATTGCATTTGAAAACGATAATCTCTTTTCGTATTCGTGCTATGCACAAATCTTCAAGTACAAAATTTCATATACACTTTAGAACTGTATCACCGAGTTCCACTTATCGAACTCTGGTGGTTAAGTTTCACCGAGTTCTTGAGGGAGATATCGGGATTTCTAGAACACAGCACGAATCAAATACTAACAGACAATAGTTATAAAAGAATGAACTGTAAAATGTAGAATAGTTAACACCACAATGCTGCACAACCTATACAAAGTCTAATTACCTTTCCCAAGATCGGAGCCATGCCCATTATAACTGAAGCCAAAGCAGAACGTACATGCTGTGAAGAATCTGATGATAGTTCCTGTAAAATAGTATTACAGATTATTAAGATAAATGTTACCAAAAAGCATCAATCAGGTCTAGTGTGAGTTCCTGAGGTGAACAGCTTTTCACAAATATGCTCACCTTCACGCAGGGAAGAATATGCTGGATGGCAAGTTCAGGATTCAAAATCCGGCAAAATTTAGTTACTTTGCCAGCAGCTGCTATGCGTACTTCAGCTTCATTATCACGAAGTAACCTCACATAAGCAGGGACTAAGTCCGTCCTAGTATCACCATGAAACAAATGTCAAAAGATAGGTACCAAAGACATATCATGCGAACAGCTAGTCTATGCTTCTCAATATCTATCAAAGGTAACTACACGAAAGTACGCTAAACTTGTCACCTTAAATTTTCTCACCCAATTAAATTAAACTTTCAATTTTTCTCATTTCAGTCTATTTTGATAATAAATGACAAAATACCCTTCACTAAATTTCAAATTTTCAAAATTATACCACTGCTAAAGTAAATTTCCCTAAACTGATGTGGGGAATTTTTGTCATTTATTATCAAAACAGAGCAAAGTGAGAAAATATGAAAGTTTAGTGTATTTAGGTGAGAAAATTTGAAAGTCAATGTATTTATGTGAGAAATGGGACAAGTTTAGTGTATCTTTGTCAGTGATGATGAGGATAGAATGGTAACATGACAATGGTACTAGAAAATGAGCAAAGTTGCATAACATAGTAATAAAAAGAGCATCTAGGCAGCAATGGGATAATCTGGCAGTTCCATATCATATACAAGGTTCTAAAAACCGCTAGGCGCTAGTCGGGCGGCTAGGGCCTTTTGAGGATTAATCGAGGACTAAACGGGGATTAATCGGGGTTTAATCAAATTAATCGGGAATTAATCGGGTCGGCCAACAAGG
>JAYMTN010002936.1:0-10452 GCA_036897425.1 Erodium trifolium
CAACCACAAGCCCACCAGACTAGCGAACAATGCCTTAGGAGACCGCTCAGGCAACATTGATCGGACTAGTGAACAGTACCACATGAGACCGCACAGGTGGATCCTCTGGCCTCAAGAAGGCTAAGTGATCTGTGCTCCTCCACCTAAAAACGGGCAGATCGTCCCCTAAAAGCGACCCCGGAACAAGTACTCACCGGACTCCACCAAGGTAAAACAACCCCAAGACGACTCCTGAACAAGCACTCACTAGACCTGGCAAGAGAAACCACCAAAGAGGACCAGGGGACAAAGTGCTGAACTCCTCAAACATGAAACCCAACCATGAAGCTTCTAGGCGCTCCTAGTCAGCGCACCAGCGGGAGACTCGATCCACTCGAGGAAGGTAAACTAACAACTAGCCGCTCTCATGCTGGAAAAGGACCCCTGCTGAACTCTAGCTAAAAGAATGCTTGTTTCAATAGCAACGGACCCTGAAAAGACACGGCGGTTGCGCTCTAGCCAAATATGTCAAAGACACAACAACCCGATACCAGTCCACTCAGATCTCAGCCTCCTCAATCCCACTAGAGAGGTCCGGGACTCAAGAAAAAGAGCTGGCAACAGCGGAAGAACGCCTACAACTCCCCATCATCCCAAGATTAGAGACCAAACCCTCCAGGTCCACGAGCAAGTGACAAACAAGTGCCTAGAGTCCTCCCCCATGAACCACAAACACGTACCTCCACTGGACCAACGGAATTGACACACCCCTATCCACCAAGAAGGAAATAGTGGGAACCCCCTCATGAGCAAACAACCAGGCGAACAAATGGATCTTGGAAGGAACTGGGGCAGACCAGATCACAGAAGCCTAAGGTGCGGTCCAATGATCACCCAACCAGCGACAACTTGAAAAAGCTCTTCTAAATAGTGCTTGTGGTCCTGAAAACGTCATACTAACGAAAAAGAAATTCTACTTAAAGATAATTACTTAAATGTCGACGTATATGAGACTATCAGGAGTCAGGACAGATATGTCTTTTGACAAATTGGGTATATGGGCTTTAATAAAGCATTTTGATTCTAAGTCATAAAGCGAGTGGAACATTGCACTTGAACAGCACAAGAAACATGTATAATATATAGTTTGACAATGAATCAGAATAATAAGATGAACATACAAAAAAACATGTCATATATATAGTTTGACCAAAAATCAACGTACTTCCAAAACAGTTAAGAGATATGTTTAAATTCCCACGTCCCAAAAGTGAAAAAAATGGAACCACACAGAAGCCATATAACTCCACAAACACAGTACTGCAACAAACTGGAATGGCTCCCAACTGCGAAACAATTTCGGCGTGTTTCCATACACATCTCTTTTTCTTCTATGCATGTATAATAGAACATCTCTTTACATGCAACTTATCTCATAAGATCATGTCAAAATGGACAAAACACCGAGAATCATCTCCTCTCCTCTCAACGCCTAGTTTTATCAAGAACTTCAATGTATTTCTTTGGGATACCGTAGTGTTCAACTAGATATCTGGCCAAATCATCGATTACCCCACCTTGAACCAGAACTTCGTGTCCTTTCTTACCTGGAAAAAAGAGAGCATGATATTTATAAATGAGGATGAGGTTTCTCAGAGTTCATCTATTTTATTACAATGGAATTTGAAATAACACATCAAATTCTTCAAATCAGGAGAGCATTAGAACAAGGGATGATTACATTTTCCATAACATTCAATAACCTAAATTGTGCTCTCAGGCACTTGATAATCAAATAACCTTATTATGGGTACAAATTTTCCAAGGCATGGCACTCTCTCTTTTTCTTATTTAGAGACCAGAAAGTTCAACTCTTATAAGTTTTCAAGAAATTTCCAGCAACATTAACAAAAATTTATATGAACTTCAAATATCTTAATCCACCGCCATTAAAATCAGAACTTTTTGCACCCATAATCACAACACCCAGAAATTGAAATCCATTCTTCAATGCTGCAGCAAGTAACCTATCTAATTTTAACGGATAAGTAACTACACTTAGAACAAATAACCATGAACGAACAATTTCTATCACACGAAAATAAAGGCAGAATCAAAACATGACATACCTGGCAATTCAGTCACGGATGTACTTGCAGCACATTTCTTCTGCAATTCTGATGCCAACATATCAGCATCAATCAAGAATGTCTCGAACCCTGTAACTTTAGTCACCTTCTTGTTACCTTGCCTCCGTTCCGTAAGTATCTGGATGGTTTTCAAAGCACCTTTACGAACAACTGACTCACTTCCTCTAATCACAAGATGGTGGGCTTGCATGCGGTTAACAAATGTTGATCCTACATCTTTCTTATGAATTTCAGTAGGGTACATTGTCCCCTTCTTAATGGCTCCCTTGAACAATGCATCGCATAATATCGCATCCAACACCACAATGGATTTATTTGTTGGTTTGACCAAATTTTCTTTCTCAATATACTTGAAGACAACATCAGTTGCTTCTGCGGCGCTGAAAAGTTTTCCAGAATCGACCCCAACAGCTGCAAAAATAGGATTCACGTGTGAACTTGGTTTATAGATCTCTACCACTTCAAGCATTTTTTGTGATTGACTTTCTTTAGCTCCATGTTCACTGGTCAGATCGGTTCTCTCGACTGGTCGTTTGTCTGGGCGGAAGGAAGAATACTCTGGACAATTGCGGTTAACAGTACATAACATTGTTTCTTTTTTGTGCTTATCTTCTTTCACTTGTATCTGCCAAGACAAAATATGTAAGAGAGGAAAGCAACAACTTTGACTTGATAGCACAATATAGGCAACAGCTTCATGCTTGACATCAAAATCACATAATTCTTTAATGTCAAACACACCAGGGCTCATAAAATATAGAGTTAATTGTCAAAAAGTGCACTAAAGTTTTATCCACAAACGAAAACACACCTAAAGTTTTAACCACGCTTTTAGGGTGCACCAAAGTTTTGTCCATCAACTTTCGTTAGAAAAACGCAACTCAAAAACTACCCTAAAGTATTGCCCACACAACTATAGAATGCATTATGAATTGCCCACACAACTTTACAATACACTGTATTGCCCACAAATCTATTGAATTCGCGAAGAACTTCCCAGACCATTCATTCAGAACATCCCTGTTACGTTTTCCTAACGGAAGTCGGTGGACAAAACTTTAGGTGTGTTTTCGTTTGTGGACAAAACTTCAGTGCACTTTTTGACAATTAACCCTAAAATATGCTCATCATGTCAAGAAATCTTCATACCCACCCAAAAAATCTTAAGATGGCATAGCGTAAGAAACTGTTTTAAAAAGTGCACCATGGAGAAAAAATCCATGTAGCATATTGCACTAGTTAGTTATCAAGATTTCAGTACTAAGGGTTATCCCAAGCTAGCCCCCATTACATGATGTTTTTGGGGGGGAATTACAATTCATTATGTTTCTTTTGTAACTTCTATCATGTCACTACCTTTTTCGAAACTTGTATCAAGTCACCACCCTAAACGTTATTTTTGCTGTAAGTTTCCATTTAGTGTCAATCTAGCCTAACTCCATTAAAAATGACGGGAAAATCTCTTCTTCTTTTTCCAAACAACGAAAATACCATATGAATATATATTTTTAAAATCCAAAATATGACGCCATGCTCTTTAAATACTTTTTTTCGAACCTGTTCATAATTTTAAACTGTGGTATTTTTGACATTTCACACAAATTTTAATACTTTTTGACGGTGATACAAAAATAACATTTACTGTGGTGGCTTGATATAAGTTGCAAAAAAATGTAATGACATGATACAAGTTCCAAAGAACCGTAGTGAAGTGTAATCCCCCCAACTTTTTTAAGTTAAGTAGAAATATGAAGGAATCTGACATAATGAGAACACCATTAAAAAGGAAAAGAGAGAAAAGTCAATTTAGAAGCATCAAGTTACACACCAATCCTGCTGTTGATTTAGCTTGTAACCACTTGGACAATTTCTTGAAAGAAGACTTCTTGATGTCTAATGTAATGCCTGGAGGCCTACATGGCAGGACATGGTTTGCCCTGCACAAACATAAAAACACAAATAACCAAAATGAGGTCTATGCCCATTTCTTGCATGGGGTGATTAGTCTTACTAAAAACACTATGAAAGACACAGCTGGCAAAAGAAAGGGGAAGGACCTCTTACCATAACGTGCTTCCAGGCATGGGAAGGTCTTTCTCCTTAACAGTAGTGTGCAAAGCTTGCAGAAGGCATTTGTCCAAAAGCATATCAACGTCCTCAGTTGAGAGCACATGCTTGTCCTCTACAGTTGATTCATCAACAGATACATTATCGGCCAATTTCAGATCTCCTATATTTGCAGTTATTTGTTCAGAAATATCATTGTTAGCATCAGTCTCAGATGCTGATGAAGTGGCATTGGCTACAGATGGGACATCATCTTCACCAACTTCCTTATTGCTACCACTGTTCTGTTGATCACTTGAAGTGTCACTGACATTTTTATGCGAATCAGAGGCTTGAGTAGATGACAAAAAGGCAGGATCTTCACACACAATGTCCTCGAAAAAACCTTCATTTGGCACGCCATGGCCTCCAGCCGATTCCCTGCAAAAGGGGGTCGAAAACAGATGCGTTGTCAATCATTTAATATGGTGGGTATATCTTATTAACCTTCGAATCAGTTTCCAGCTACACTTACCAAAGTAAGTCGCGATAATAATGAGTTATTCTTAAAGCCTTTCCACGTAAACCAGCTTTCAATGCTTCAGTGCTGCTCATTGTTGTAGTCCCAACCTTCAGTAAGATTGTTCAATAATCAGTACCAACTGAAAATATGAAAACCAGGAAATTCAAAACATAAGCAATAGGAAGAAGCTTACTGCAATTGGAGCAGAATTGCCGGGAACTTTTACTGCCCATGTTTCACCAGCTAAAAATGGAGGCAGACCTTCAAGAGGTACACTTATACCAGGGAACATCAAATCTGCCCCTCCGATGATATATCGTGAAACCTCACCCCCTTTTAGAAAGAAAGCAGGCAGGAGATCTGGAACCTTCCAGAGAGCATAAACTGCATGATAATGAAACCATTGGAGCCATGAACTTTGTGGCTTTAAAATTATCATGCTGGAAAAATCATCTAGGTCTAACCAAGTTTTTGCAAAGTTTTCCAGCCTAACTTCCCCCATTCCTTCAAAGATACATGTTATATGTTTCATTTTTTATCAGCCGGTTATATGTATCATTTATTATTCTGAAAGACAGAGAGAGGACATACCTGTCGGGAACACATCCGTGCCTCGCCCATCAATATCAAAGAACATAGGAAAGTCACCTTCCACACTATATACGTGGACTCGATTTTGAAACTTCGTCAGTGTTACTTCTGCCTAAAAATGATTTCATTAGAAGAAAAAAAAACATAGTGGGTCAATGCATATATAACTTACTGCCCTTAACATAGTTAATCAAAACCAAGATAAACTGTAAGAGTGAGACTGCCACCAGTAAAAATAGGCACAGAAATATAATTACTCATACAAACATCTGGTTCTAAAATGATTGAAGTACGTGTGCTATTGAAAAGTATCTCATTGTGCATAAGAACAAGGAACATCCAAAAGAGGGCTGGCTGAGAAAAGGATGCCAATTGAGGGAAGAAAAATGATAATACTTGATTATAACAAAAAACTACCAAACCTTGGCAAACATGGACCAGATCAATAAACCCAACAAAACATTACATCATACCAGTTCTTGATTCCATTATAATGCGAGGAAATAAATAACTATATTGTTATTGATGGTGTATAAGATTTACAACTGATCCTAAACCCCACCAAATGTGATATCATTGCAATTGTTTACTTTCAGAGTAAGAAAGGCAACAAACTAATAGAACTGGGCATTACAAGAAATGTGCTGCCAAACAAAAATCTGAAAGGCTAATCCAGAGTGACAATGACCACAACTACCATGATATAAACTAATCTAATTTTCAATCAGAAAATCAATAAGACTAATTGAAAGCAAGTGAGATAGAGGTGAAACCTTGGGAGGAAGCAAATTGTCGAAGTCGGCGTCGGAGCCGCGAGGGAACTTGTCCCGGAGAGCTCTCCGGAGCTTCTTACGGTCGGCTCCGGAGAGCCGCTGCTGCGTCTTCGCCTCCACCGCCTTCTTGAACATCTTCGATATCGCCTTCGCTCCCTCTTCTCTCTGTGTCTCCGTCTCCACCGTTAAATTGGTATTCGTAAGCTCAAAAGTTCGCCAGAAGTGATGAATTAGGGGAACGAAACTTCTCGAACGGCAGATACGGTAGAGATGCTAAAACATGTTTCTTGGGCCGTTTATTCACGTACTAATTTCGGTTTTCTGATGGGCTTTGAGCCCACGTTACATGCTTTGGGCATATTAACCACCGATGTTGTGTCGAAATCGGTATCACCACAAGCCCACCAAGAAAGAGTACTGGTTAGGACCTTCTGGTATCGGATCCATACTTAATGAGGCTCAATTTATTGGGAAAAGATTAAATTGGTACCTTTAACTATACATGTTTGTCATATTGGTACCTTAACTATATTAATCATTAAAAAAGTATCTTAACTTATCATTCAATAACAATTTAGTCTACGGTGTTAACTTTCCATCCAAAAAACATAAAAAGACTAAAATACCCCTCGTTTACCACCAAATTTTCAAAACTTTGCCACTGATTTTCAAAAAATCATTTTAATTTGTATTTATTTCAAAACTTTGCCCTTTGTTTTCAAAAATTCTTTTTAGTTTTTGTTTATTTAGTAAAAATCAGTTTTATTGTTAAAAGAACAGATTTTTAAAATTTTCAATTTTTATCATTTAAAAAATCAGTTTGTATATAAAAAACAGTTTAATTATTTTTAAAAAATAATTTTATTATTAAAATTCATTTTTATTAGGGTTAATTCATTTTCATAAATTATTTTATTTCTTTTTATTCCAAAAAAAAAATTCCATCATTATTTCATAAAATATATTATCATTAATACTTTTTTTCTTCATAAAATAGTTCATTTTCATTTTTAATTATAAAATCATCATATTTATTAAATATCTGATTATGTATTAATCATTTTATAAAAAAAAATTAAAAATGATGAGGGAGAAGAAAGAGATGTGAAATCTCTTTCAGTTCACCGAAGGATCCATAGCATATTGGGTTTGATTGTTTGATTACCACGAAATCAAAGAGAATTAAAGAAAATTTAATGGCTGGAAATTACACATGATTGTTTGATTTTTCTATTATTCAAGGAAGAAGAAAGAGATCAACGAAGATCGACGGAGAAAGACAGCCCCGTGGTCTCGCCGCCGTTGCGAGCTTCGCACCCATGGCCAGCCGGAGAAAGCCCTCGCCAAAGAAGATCGATCCCCAATTTTTTTTTCTCGTGCTCCAATCTTCATCTGTAGTTGGTGGTTGTGCATCAATTCCCAGACCGAGCCCCACACCTCCTCCCCTCGGATTCGCATGAGCTTTTCAGAGGTGGGTGCAATGGGACAAGCGGCGGCGTTACCCCCTTCGTGTTCGCCAAATCGTCCTCGAACACCACCGTCCGGAGTAGATCTGGCTGTGAGAGAAGGAGAGGTTGGGACTATGAGAGGGTTTGAAATGAGGAGTTGTGGGTGAGGGATGGATAAGTTGAGTAGGTAGGGTTAAAAACACAAAGAGGGTAGTTCAGTCATTTTTGGAAAAGAGATGGTCATGTGCAGAGCACATGACTGTTTTTTGTAAAAAACGGACGGAAAGTAGTAACGTGAGATTTTTTGATAGTTGGGGTACCTTTTTAATGATTAAAATAGTTAAGGGTATCAATCTGAGAAAGACGTATAGTTATGGGTACCAAACTGATTTTTTCCCTAACTTTTAACATAAATTTAGCATACAGCCAACTCATACAAATCATGATTTTTTATTTATAAAATATAAGATATGAATCATGATTAACCGAGTAAGCTTTGCAAATATTCTATAACAAGCCTGTTTTTGACATAGCTCTATAAAAGTTTTGTAGCGATTTCACTTATTATACACAGGAAACATTTTTCCTCCTTTTACACACTCGAATCACCTAGAGTTAAATGCTTTTATTTTTCACCATAAACAATAAATGGTGCCCTCATTAGTTTTTATGCAAAAGCAATTTTCATACAGTTAATTAATAATTTGGAACCATACTTGTGTACGGAGATTAGAGAGCTCTTGTCCTAATGTCGGTTTATTACTACCGATTGCAATATCATGTCATTTTTTGAAGTACTTGTAGTTCCTTGACTGAGCTCTTAAATATTCATCTCACTCTCTGTCTAACGCAAACCTTACCTGAGCCTCATGACAACTTGATTTAATAATTAAGGAAAACCAAAAATTCTTCTTTTAATGCCCATTTTCTCACCCAAAAGTACACGAACCCAACGGACAAATAAAGTTCTCTCACACTAGTAAAAAAAAGAGCTTTATGAATGGTACATTTTATTCTTACTTATGGTACGCAGCACGTCCAACCATTACACCATGAGCTCCATGCCTGAGGCCTGCTGTGACCTTCAGTTTGATCCACATAGCCAAATTAAAACATTTTTTAAGAAAAAAAAAAGCATCAAAAGCCTTTTACTTTGTTTATAAGCAATTTTTTTTATCAAAAGGTCTTAAGCCTAATTCCCAAGAAGGAAACTAGGACTGCATAACAAAGAGCAAAACGCCTTTCACTAAAGGAGAGTTTACATATTCCAAAGTCGAAGCCATACTCTGAACTTAAATTATTAAAAGTAAAAAAAAGAAGACATATTGTGAATCTATGCTGCTGAATCTTCCCGGTTGTGCAACCGAGAACTAATATATGTGACCTCTTACTTTCTATGAAGTTCTCAAGATGAATATTTTAACTTTCCTTTTTCTTTCCATAATCAGTACATTAACTTACCATCCAATTATGCTAAATGTATAAAATTAAGGGAAAACAGCAAAAAAGTACCATGAGGCATTCATTTTTTGGAAGTTCCAGCCCTCTTCTTTGATAATTGCAAAAAAGTGCCTTGAACTTGTCTCTTTGTTGCGTTTTGTATAAAAAAATCAAAATGACGATTTCGCCCGTGAAATTTTAAAATAGTAAGTGAAAAACAAACAATCCATAATTTTCACCTCTATTCATTTTCTTCTCGTTTGAACGTACAAAGACTAAGAAAATTACGGATCTTTTGTTTTTAACTTATTATTTTTTAAAGGGTAAAATCGTCACGTTGAAACAAGTTTACACAAAGTGCAACAAAAAGGCAAGTTCAGGGCACTTTGTTGCAATTTTTAAAGAAGATGGCTACAACTTGCAAAAAGAGAATACCTCAGGGTACTTTTATGCAATTATCCCTAAAATCAATCACTTGAATGCCCACATTTCAAAATACTATGACTGACACAAACTTCCTCTCATATTTCAGGTGAACAAATATGGGAATGATTCGTTTGTAAGTGAAATAGGTCGTTCATTTCCAACATAGGAAGAATGGTAGTTTTGACAGTAGTTTACCTCATCAACATAATTGATTCCTCCATTTATTGTAAACCTCAAGTCTGGAAAATCGCGTAAAAGACCATAAAAGTATTCATATCTGCATTCAGTAAAATACAAAAGGTTACCAGAAAAAAAGAATTATGAACAGAATTACAATTAAACTCAAACCTACTCTCCATTGTGGAGGGCTTGAACATTATAAGACTGAAGGAAATAGTTTTTACCAGCAAAAGATGAAATTATAAACATTCAAATAAAGCGTATTAAAGTAAACAAAATTGTTAAGTGAGTACTTCAGGGGAGGGATTTTTCGATTTTCGGCTGGACTTATGCCATTGAGCAGTGCCTTCCTTGAATGTATGATGAAATGTTTGGTTGGTGACAGTGAAGAAACCTTATCAATAAAATCACCTGAAAAAAGAAAAGTAAGCAGAAGTTCAGAAGAAGCATTGCAATTTTTAAGTAGGAGATACAGGCACAATTTAGTATACCCGGCCTAGTATGAACACAATTCCAATCTAAGCACAAAATGATATTTTTAGTACATTTTAGGGGTAATTCCTTAAAACTGCCCACACGAATTGGTCACGGACCTTTAGCTGCCTAATGTTTAATAATGTGCCACGAGGTGCCTTATGAAATGGATATATATAATTTATCCATTAAAAAATATGATTTAATTTTCAAAACTATATTTTTTTTTCAATTCTGATCTAAAAAATTCTTATTATTCAGGAATATTGGGGTATTTGTAGAAAACTTAAAAGTGAATGGAGGGTATTATGGTCTTTTTAAACAGCAACGGAAAATTTGTCATTTTACCTGAAAACTGTAAATTTTGTTTTTTTTAAACGGGCCACTTATATGGGGTCGGGCTTCCACAACTAAAAGGTCAA
>JAYMTN010002937.1:0-10451 GCA_036897425.1 Erodium trifolium
AAATTTTCTTTTTAATCCCAACCCCCAGCCCCTCCCCGCCTGCAGCCGACGCTAGCGTTGTGGATGGTCTTAGGAAAGTAAAAGGTAAAGATTTAATTTTGTTTAATAATATTATTTTAACTCTTTTATCCTTGTCCACGTGGGAGTCATTATTACCTACATGATCTACTTGATCTTAGTTCCAACTTCCAAGAGGAAGATGATAAAATTATATATATATTCTTTACCTTTTGAGCCAAAGGTTTACTATTTCACCTTCATCTTGCTAGCTCCTGAATCTCTCTTTTCTTTTTGAATAACCAATCTCTTTTGTATGTGTCTTCAATCTCATTCTTGAAATCTGTTTATTCGTGGAAGGTACGAAATGTCTGATATGGGATGTATTCTACATATAGCTCTTACATGGCAAATTGAAGGTTTGATGGAGGGGTACCGGATCCGGGTATAACCGCCGGACACATCCCTATTACCGGAAACCGAACCGGACATCTCCGGTAACCATATTTCCATACCGGCCACCGGGCCGGAATCCGGCGGTAACCATACCGCCGGTTCCGGTAACAGCCGGTGCCGGACGGGTGGCTGGTTTCGGGTTAATTTTGAGCACCCCTACCCGGTGTACGAAAATAAGTAATTGTTAAATTATAAATAATTATTCAAATACAGTATTTACAAGTAGTTAATAGTACAATAAAAGTCACGATTACAGGTCACAATTAAAATTTCATTACAATATAATTGTCACTTTGCCCTATAACATAAAATGGACAAGTTCAACAAAATAGATCTTCGATTAAATGAAAAACCAATCAAAGAGTGATGTTCATTTACATTAAATGATGATATGGAGCATTTTAAAATCCAATGAAGTTAGATTTGGTGCCTAATATTAATTGAAACGACGATTAGCGATCCAAGAGCGATGATGAATGCGAGTCCATTGAATGAAATGGAGGAGCAACACAGGAAGGTGGGACCGTTGTACTCTAATTATATAGTGTGTTGGTATTGGAGGGAATGGGTGAGCGGTTGATTCATTTAAGTCTCTCTCAAGTCTCAACTGCTGGTAGCTTAACCAAGAAGGGTGCGCAGGTTAAGAGAGGCGTCGAAAACCCCAAACCCCGTTGATGATCCATGCCGAAGATGAAGCATCTATTGAGGAAGCTTCATATCGGAGGCGGTCTTACTGACGTCAATACCCTACCTGCACCGGTACTCGCCACCGCCTCGATCCCCAATTCCACTCCGTCTCCGGCAATGGGGAGATTCGGCGCTGCTGATCGGGCGGCGCCTGTGGCTGATGAGTGCGTCGATTTCAGTTTCCTGGAGGAGGAGTTTCAGGTGCAGCTTGCTCTGGCAATTAGCGCGTCTGATCCTCAGGTGAGGGAGGACCCGGAGTCCGCCCAGATCGACGCTGCCAAGCTCATGAGCTTGGGCTGCTCAGGTTCGGTCCTCGATAATGGAGCCTTGTTGTCGCTACAGTATTGGGTATGCTTAAATACACATCAATTGGGCATTTCTGACTTTCCATTTTTTTTTCAATTGGACCTGTAGAGTATTATCTGCGAGGTTTTGCTCACTTGTCATGTCTTACAATTTGCATTTTATCATGATTCTATGCTCTCGTTGAAGAACCAGTAATTCATTTTGGCCAGCATTTTTTTTGTTCATTTAACAACTTATAGTTTATTAAGTTATTATATTAACACTCTAGGATGGAGTTTAACACAAATTAGTAATCATTGTAATGCTTCTTCATGCCATTAGTTTTTGCTGGTTGTATTATCTTGGTGTTGATTCTGACCTTGTTATTATGGAGGAAGAGCAGGGTTATTGTAATTTTTGGCTTGTTCATAGATATTTCTTCTATGTATGCTAATAAGTTTGAATCGATTTTCTAATCATACTAGTAAAAAAAATTCTTCGGATAAGGTTTTGACAGCCCTTAGGCTCTGGTCTGGATGGTACCTATCATGTTTGAGGAAAAAAGTCTTCTTCAATGCCAGCTAAATTGTGTAGTAATAAAATTAAAGCTTTTCTTATTTGAGTAAAATTCAGTTAGTCATTATACTTCCTCTTGTTATGTGTTAGTATGTCGTGGTAGTTGCTTTCCTTAAGGATTATTGACATCTAAACCTGCTGATTGACATCTATCGAGAATATTGAAATGTTTTTATTTGTTATTTTGGAGCTGAACTTATGTTATGTTAAGTAGGATAAAAATTTGTGTATGACAAATTATTCTGTATGCATTGCAGAGCTATAATGTTATAAATTATGATGAGAAAGTGATGGATGGATTTTATGATGTTCTCGGTGCCACGTCAAATTCGGTCACCCAGGGGAAGATGCCATTGTTAGTGGATCTTCAAGCGATTTCCATTGTGGATAATGTTAATTATGATGTGATTTTGGTAAACCGCATTGTCGACCATGACCTTCAACAACTTGAGAGAATGGTATATACTGTTTTCACGGAGTGCCGATATTCTGAGCAAGGTATCTACGGCTTGATTCAGAAAGTTTCTGATATTGTTGTGAATAGAATGGGTGGTCCAGTTGGTGATGCTGATGAAATGCTGAAAAAGTGGAATATGAGAATCTCTAGGTTACGGAGTTCTCTGAACACTGTTGTTCTCCCCCTTGGACGTCTTGATGTTGGACTTTCACGGCACAGGGCCTTACTTTTTAAGGTTGTGACTTCTTCTATCTCATCAAAGACTCTTTTCTTAGACTACTCCATAACCTATACTCTCAAAATATATGTTTTAACGTGCATCTTACCTCATTAGAGTGAATGTTATATTTTTCTTTTGTACTTTGAATATTCATCCTCCCCTTACATAATTACTTTTGCTTACATTTCTGGTTCTGAAGAGATTTGGAGTTAATTGTTGATACTACCCCTTTAGGTACTAGCTGATAGGATAAATCTTCCTTGTATGCTGGTCAAAGGGAGTTACTACACTGGAACTGATGATGGAGCAGTGAATTTGATTAAAATGGATAATGGAAGGTGATACACCCAGCTCTGGTTTTCTAATGGTTCTATTCTTAGGTCTTCTAAAAAGTATAAGCATTTGGATTTCATTTGTTAACTCCTTTACTGTCACTCTTACGGGATCAAGTGGAGCTGGAAATGATTACCAGTGTCACCGTCTAAATAAGAACTATGTATTTTTTCTTTCTGTTTTCATGGTGTAGTATAGATATTCTAAGAGGACGGGCATTATTATACCTGTGTGATATACTGCAGTTCCTCCCATGTCATGACACATATTGTTGTTGTTATTGCATACGGTAACTCATGGGCCATTGTTTTCCAGTGCTTTGTTTTCAGAAGTCCATTGAAGTGATTGACTACACCATTTTTTTTCTAGTTGGTAGATACAAATTAGGTTAGAAATTAGATTAGGAACTAGACTAGGATTTGGCAATCAAAATAAATATTTTCTATTTGATGACATGATTTCTTATACGGGCTTTTCTTCTTCCTAACCAAGGATGGGTTTATAATTTTATTTTGCCTGTGAAGCTTAGTAAAAGATGTTTATCTATAGCTTCATAGAAACTACTAGTAAATTTCAAGAGGATACTCAATTAAAAACATTTAGTGGGATGTCACCAATATGAAAATGAATTATATGTGAAAAAAATGGGTATAATAATATCAGAGTATGCATAACAAAGTCATATCCCTATATGGTTACATAATACTCCTCCCTCATTAGGAAGTTAGGTATGTGTGAATTATCACCAGCTCCACTTATCCTTAATTTGAGTGGGTTAGTACTCAGGAGGGCTTGGGGGTAAATAGGGAGTTCAAGCACTAACTCTACCGATCCTTACTTTTTGTTAAAAGGCAAATGGGGCACTCATTTTGGAACAAAGGAAGTATTCAATTCTGACCTACTTGTTTCTTAGTTGAAAAGCATATATCTAATTGTTTGTGTTTCACCCCTTATTCTCTCATTGTTATCTAAAACATATGCTTTCTAATCATGTGGTGCAGTGAGTATATCATTGATCTTATGGGTGCTCCGGGTGCACTAATCCCTGCAGAGGTGCCTAGGAGTCATCTTTTCAATTCTGTGTTAGAGGTTACTAGCTTTTCAGATATCACAGACACATCTGACGGTTCTTGTTCGGTGCCTGATAAAGGAATTGGGACATTGGTTGTTTTATCACAACATGATAAAGTTTCCAAAGTTGGCAACTTGTTGGAAGGACTTGCATCACCTGTAGGTATTCAAAGAAGTGAGGATAAAAGAAATGTTGTCGAAGAAACTTCAACCAAAAAATTTGAAAATGACTTCGAGAGACTTCTTCCGGCGCTTCATCAATCAGGTGGAGGTATATCAGGCATCTGTGGGAAAGCTTCTCCTGCAGAAAAGATGCAAGTGAAAAATGTTCTGGAGTATGATATCAGTGCGTCGAGGCACCCAGAATTTGCACAGAAGTTACATGCTGTTTTGTTAGAGGGCGATACGCTGCAACCTTTTTATTCAAACTCGCTGAATCTGGTAAAAGGCCCACATGACTTAGTGTACTCACCCTTTACTCAAGTGCAACCTGGGAACCTTATTGATTTTGATAATGGACTGATACAGTCTGATGATAGCTTAACTGAAAAACAAAAGGCACTGGTGATCCGTGTTGTCCAGTCTAATTTTTCTATGCCTTTTCATACGGCAGAAGAGGGAGCCATTGCCACTAGAAGATCCAATGGTCTAACGTTGACTGATGTTTTGTGTGCAGGTATGGTTCCTTTCAGTCCACCTAGAATGATTACAAGGGATTTGTACAAGGACTAGGAGCTAGTTTATGTATCTTTCTTGCATTCTGCAGGTGACTCTTGCCAAAGGCTACTTCAAAATGAATTAGATCTGGGCAAGAAATCTACTGCAAAATTGATGGAAACAACCAATACTGGCATGCTTATTGAATGCAATAATCACACTGAGAAGATTAACTTCGGCGAGGATGCAGAATGGGAAATTCCATGGGAAGATCTACAGATTGGGGAACGAATAGGCATTGGTAATATTTCTTCTGGCTACATAGATCGCATATACAATTAATTTCTGTGAGTAATTTAAAAAATTCTTATAGACTATAGTGTTTGCTATCAAGGAAAGTCTGTTATCGTCTCCAGTTTGCTTTATTAGTGATGACCTGTATTTAGCCTAATTTATTTATATGCAATGATTGAGTGTTAGATTACTTTAGTAATGGAGCAGCTATTTAGTATACATCTAATTATGATGGTATCTTCATCTTCTAGGTTCATATGGAGAGGTTTACCATGCAGATTGGAATGGAACTGTAAGTTACGCTTTAGTTATGACTCATTCAGCTCTTTTGTCAGCAATTGCTCTCTGGACCATTTGAAATAACATGGCACGTGGTATTTAAGAACATGTGTCTATGGCAGCAATGCTGGCAATCAGTCAGGAGAAACTTGTTTTTGTTACTAGTACCATAGTTTAATATATTCATGCAGTAGTGCGCACATATACTTTGATTGAGTATTTACGGTGATAATATTATCTTCTATATGTGCTGAGATCTTCTGTAAAAGTCAATTTATTAAAAGAATTTTATTTGTTTACTCATTCAGATGGTCAGTGGTATGTGAAAATTGCCAACTTTACTAAATTTATAGTGTGATGGTGTTATGTAGAAATGGAGTACTAACTACTTAGTGTTCAGCTATAATCCAAAACTGCTTTTGTAAGTTATCCATCTCTTCTAATTTAAAAAGCGCTTTAGCAGATCCTTCTATCTGGGATTTTTTGACAGACAATTTACATCTCAACTACGGTCATAAACTATGAGCGCCTATTTGGGTTGGCATCTTGTAGTTGAAAAAAGTTGAGCTTAGGCTATGTTTTTCTCAGCTACCACTGGAACCTTCCACATAATTTCAGTGATCAGTGTAATTGGCATGTTCATTCTAAAAGGTGTGGCATAATATGTTTTTTGCACCTCTATGCTTTTAGGTCAGGGAACTAAAACCTTGGCTAGCTCTTGGATCCCTGTTTCCCACCTATGGCCTTGTATTTGTTAACTTACTCTTAGACTTATGGGGGATGCTGATGTGGAAAAGTCTACACATTATAAGAATCTTCATATGTGGTTTTTTCGTTGGGGCATAGGTGTTTTCTCATTGATGACATAAATGGCTTGTTATAAAAATGAATTTTCACCGTCTTAGCTGATGCCATATAAATTGTCTTGCATGACAGGAAGTTGCTGTGAAGAAGTTTTTAAATCAAGATTTTTCTGGTGATTCATTGATTCAATTTAAATCTGAAGTAAGTTACTCCTGGAATATATGTAATAGTTCTTTTGGAACCAACAGCTCAGTTTAATTGATATCTTTGTGTAGCCTTAATTCAAATCACTTTTGTTGACTTCACTAGGTTGAAATAATGTTAAGGTTGAGGCATCCTAATGTTGTCCTTTTCATGGGAGCGGTTACGCGGTCCCCACATTTCTCCATACTGACAGAGTATCTACCGAGGTTTGCTACTCTAAATTTTGAAAGCGTCAACAGATTTCACTTCTATTCTTTCTTTTTTGGTTGGCAATAACCATAGGTGTGGGGTCTGGAAGCAGTGGCCTCGTGCTTGTTATATGAAGTCCCTGCCTCTTCTCCCACAACCCTTGGATTCTTCTGTTATTTTTCAAGAGCATTTACAGAAAGAACACATAGTTTCTGAGGAACGAATACTATGTTTTGTTCCTAAATCCATTCATTATCATGTAGGGGGAGTTTATATAGGTTACTTCATCGTCCAAATCATCAACTTGATGAAAGGAGGCGAATGCGGATGGCTCTCGACGTGGTACGATTAACTAATCGCGTTTTCAGTTGTTGCTTTCTTCATCTGATTTCCTCCAAATGAGAGCTTCGTTTCCTTATGTTAAGCTTTTTAAATGTTTGCAGGTGAAGGGGATGAATCATCTGCATACGAGCCATCCTACTATTGTGCATCGAGATCTCAAGTCTCCAAATCTCCTTGTTGATAAAAACTGGGTAGTTAAGGTGGGTTCATGGCAAAGCTTTCTTCCTTGATTATGCATACAATAGAATTTATTAATTATTTGACTTGATATACATTGTGCCCATTTCTCTCCGCAGGTTTGTGATTTTGGATTGTCACGTACAAAGCACCATACCTTTCTTTCATCAAAATCTACTGCTGGAACGGTAGTTCTTTTAAAAGATGCCTATTAGAAACAATTCAGTGTATTTTTGTTGTTATCTATTATTCCATCGATTTTTTCCACTCTAAAACCATTTTGCTCCTGTGCTGCAGCCTGAATGGATGGCACCAGAAGTTTTGAGGAATGAACCGGCCAATGAAAAGTAAGTGAACTAAAAATATATGCTGTCTGTGAATAAGTGTGCTTACATGTATGAACTGAAACTATGTGTTGTTTGAGTGTACAAGTGTATGACTTGAAGTATTTCAGTGCCTTGTGATACAATCTTCTGAATAATGTGATATCACCAGGCTGCTAGCAAGCATCACACCGACAAACAACGATGCATCTTCATGTTTTTACATATAGTTTTGCTTGGTTGCAGGTGTGATGTGTACAGTTTTGGTGTGATACTATGGGAGTTGGCTACCTTGCAAATCCCATGGAAAGGGTTGAATCCAATGCAGGTGGTTGGTGCTGTTGGTTTCCAACATAGACATCTTGAAATTCCAGAAGACGTTGACCCAGTAGTTGCGCAGATAATACGCGACTGTTGGCTTACGTAAGCTCTACCTCAGATAGATGTTCTTCCTCACACTGCTTTTTAGAAAATTATTCCAGATACAAGTTAAGAGAATTTGATCTTATTTATAATAGCAAATGGTACAAAACTTAACCAGAACAAGAGTGAAAAATTGGAAGTGATGTTTTAATTAGGGATACTCAAGAGAAAAGTAGTATTTTTTGAACTTGAAAACCTTGGCAGTGGTCAATCAATCAGGGCCTTAACTCAGATAGCCTTTGCATGTGTGAGTGTGATGGTAATATAGGTATATTTGTTTGTTTCATTTTACTGATTTTACCTTAATTTTTCAGGGAGCCGCACCTACGCCCATCTTTCTCACAACTAATGCACCGTCTTCAGCATTTGGTTGTTGAAAGAACAGAATGTTCAAGTTCCGTGGAATGACCTGAAGTGCATACGGTTGGTTGTATCTATACATAACAAGTTGCTCTATGGCTCAAAGGGCCAGAGCAGCAAAAGTTTTATTTTTCCACCGAAGCAAAAAAAAAAAAAAAGATTCATTGGAATGGTAGTGCTGGCTCATTCAAAGTGGGGGCTCAAGCACAACCCATTCAGAATATTGTGGAGATCCTCCTAATTTGAAGGTTGTAGGTGGATGCCAATGTCATTACAAAGTGTAGCCAATTAGTAAGTACATGTAGCTGTTGTGTCAATATAAGTAAAGAAAAAGAAAATAGTTGTGTGTATGTTGTTTGTGAGCTCTTTGGGGGTCTTGTTTGAATAAGCAATCCCAGATTGAGAATTGTACTCATTCGATAACTATACAGTATTGTGAAAACTAGAAAAGAAAGAGTAAGAAAGTAAACATTTGCATGAACTATCTATAGTATGCTCTGCAAATTGATGGCCTTTCTATCAGGAAAAAAAAGAAGCCATTTTCACTATCTCTAGTTAGTGGTATATGCACAAAAACATTTGGATTGTGTAATAAAAAGTTCAGAAAAAGATGTGGGATCGAATGAGATGTCTGAGAGGCTCTTTGAGATTTTTATTCAAGTTTACATACTCTACCAAGCAATCAAACCATACTTAAACTTATTCAAATGTTCTAACCTCAAGCTAGCAAGAGGAATTTTGGGACTCAAATCATAAAAATGAATATGTCATTCTGATCTCATCAAAGCCTCCAAACTTACTTCTTACTCATCCCGAGCAAACAACCAAAACAATTTAAAAATACAAGTATACAATTAATTACGCGTGAAGCTACATCTGTGTGAGACTAGTATTCTCCTTGGACGTGGAATATAATGAACTCATATCTTTCGTTGCACTCAAATAAAGGAGCGCATGTTTGATTTCTTTCTTATGTCATTTGGTTGGTTCTAAAAGAATATAGCAAACACATTTGCTGCAAAAGAAATATATAGTCTTGTGTATTGTGCTAAGTCTAACAAAGCCCTATGTATACTTAATGAATGGATACATAGTATCCATGTTGAAGTGCTTCAAAAGTTTCTCAATATATACAGATTGATAGTTAAAAATAGGGTAAATTATAAATTCCTACCTCAAACTTTCGTATTTTAACTGATGCATACCCCAAACTTTTTTTTTAACCAATACCTACCCCGAAGTTCAGTTTTATAACTGATAGCTCATTCCGTCAGTATTTTCCACCCATTGACTGTTAAATCTTTCAGAAATGCCCAAAATACCCCTTACAACAATGGCATTAATTATTTACAAAACCGCCATTATTTCAAATTTTGAAAAAATAAAATAACATAACTGAGTTCTAACCCTATCTAATCCTCAGTCGTTTCTTGTTTATGGATCACATCTAGATCTGGGGAGAGAGAGGTGAATGGAGAGAGAGGTGTGACGGCGAGGGGCGACGGCCAGGGGAGAGAGAGGGTCGGTGAGGGGCTACGGCGGACGGAGCCTCGGTCGTGGGTTCTTGTTCTCCGGCGAGGAGCTCGTCGTGGGTTTCGGCTCAAATCTGTTCTCTGGAGGGTCCCCCGACCCAAATCTCTCTAGAAGCTGATGAGCTTCTTCTCCAACCCCGAGCTCACCGGTGAGAACCACATATCTGTCCTCGTCCCTTCTTCTCCAACCCAAATTTCTTAATTTTTTTCTTGGTGCTGGGTTTTGTTGTTTGTTGGTGGATTGGCTAGGGTTTTGACGAATCAGAACTAGGTACTTGTTGAATTTGTGAATTTTGGATTGATTGGGGTTTGATTAGAGCAGTGGAGGAGGAGCAGAGATTCTCTTCTATTCATTTTCATAAAAATCAAATAAGGATCCTTCAAGCTCCTTCAAAAAAATTCAGATCCAAACAAGGATCGTCAGATCTACAACGCAAGGCTATGTCTGCAAATTTGGGATTTGGGTCCGAATATGAATGTTGAATCTGAATCTGAAGGATGAACTATTATTAATGTGCAAATCTGAAGGGTGAACCATCTGAATCTGGGATTTGTGTCTGCAAAATTTCAGAAATTTTGGAATTTTAATTAATGTTTTTGAAATAAATAAACTATTTTTAATATTAAAAAGAATTGAAAAAATAAATATTGGAAAATTAACATTTTATAAAAAATAATAATGATTTTTTAGATAATAAATAAAAATCATATAAATAATTATAAAGTGAAATGAAAATTAATTTTTTAATTATTGAAAATAAAAAGAATTATATTTTTTTGAATAA